>VZTX01019306.1:764169-805323 GCA_013400915.1 Pardalotus punctatus | reverse complement strand
CCCCCCCCCAGCTGCTCCTCTTAAGATTTTGCTCCAGACACTTCACCAGCTTTGTTGCCTTTCTCGGGACATCTCCAGCACATCAATGTCTTTCTTGTAGTGAGGGCTCCGAAAGAGAATACTGCAGTCTTCCAGCTCAGTTGGGCTGGATACCCAGAGAACAATTGGTCACGCTGGTAAAGACTGAGCCAAAGAAGACATTAAGTACCTCAGTCTCTTCATCATCCTTTAACACTGTATTTCCTCCCACATACAATGAAGGGTGGAGGATCTCCTTAACCCTCAATTAGTTGCCAATTTATTTACAGAAATACTTTTTATTGTGTTTTACAGCAGTAACCGGATTAAGGTCTAGTTTTGCTTTTCTTCCTGCAAAACCTCACATCATCCTTGTAGTCCTCCTGAGCTGCTGCCCCATCTTCCAAAGGTCATAAACCTTGGAAGTTTATGAAGTTCCAGCAGAAACCTCTCTTCAGCCAGGCTGGTCTTCCCTGCTGGTTCATCTTTCAGCACATGTGAATGGCGTGCTCCTGTTCTTTTAAGATATCATTCCTCAAGAATTTCCAGTCTTCCCTGGACTCCTTTGTCCTTCAGAACTATCTTCTGACTCTGTCAGCCAAGTTCCTAAGGAGGCCATGCTTGCCCCACTTAAGTCCAAGGTGGCATTTCAGCTGGGTCCCCTCGTTACTGCTCTGAGAACTGAAAACTATCATTCTGTGATCGTTGTGCCCAACATCACCCACCAGTCCTCTGTGCACAAACAGCAGGTCCAGCAGGGAGCCTTCCCTAGCTGACTCCCTCCCCAGTTGTGTCAGGAAGTTATCTTCCACACATTCCAAGAATGTCCTAGACTGCTTCCTCTCTGCTGCATTGTATTTCCAACAGATATTTGGTAAGTTGAAGTTCCCCACAAGAACAAGGCTAGAGATTGTGAGACTTCTGCCAACTGTATATAGAGTGTTTCGCCTATCTCTACATCCTGTTTGGGTAGTCTCTAACAGACTCCCACCATGCTGCCCTGTTGACCCTCTCCCTGATTCTTACCCATAAGCACACAACCCTCTAATCACCTTCATGGTCGACTCCCATGAAATCCCTTCCTGGTGGAAGAAACCCTGTTGCCATGGGCAGTAACACCTTCCACAAGATCAGCTTGCTCAATGCCCCGTCCAGCCTGGTCTTGACCACTTGCAGGTATGAGGTATCCACAGGTATGAGGGACACTATCCATCACACCAACAAGGATAAACAGCGTCGGTTCCAATAGTGAGCACTGAGGAACACCACTTGTCACTGCTGTCCACTTGGACATCGACCTGTTGACCACAAACAACACTTTGAGTCTGACTACCCAGCAATTTCTTATCCATCAAGTGGTGCACCCATAAAATCCTTGTCTCTTCAGTTTAGAGACAAGGATGTCACACAGGACAGTGCCAAATGCTTTGCACACTTCCAAGGAGATTATGTCCATTGCTCCAACATCCCTCATCAATCATGTAACCCTGCCACAGAAGGCCACCAAATTTGTCATTTGTGAAGCCATACTGGCAGTCACAAATGACCTTCTTACTTTCCATGTGACTTAGCATCTTTTCCAGGAGGATCTGCTCCATTATTGTGCCAGGCACAGAGGTGAGACTGATTGGCCTGTAGTTCCCCAGGTCTTCTTTTTTTCCCCCTTTTAAAAATGTTAAAAGGGGGTTATGTTTCCCCTTTGCCAATCAGTGGGAACTTCACTGGACTGCCACCACTTCTCAAATATTATGGATATTAACCCCTTCATCTGCTAGTTCCCCCCGGAGCTGTTGCGTGCATCTCATCAGTCCCACGGACTTTTGCACCTCCAGGTTCCTTAGATGATCTCAGATCTGATATTCTCCTACAACAGGCGGTTCTTCATTCTCTCAGTCCCTGTCTTTTCCTTCTGAGACTCAGGTGGTGTGGCTGGAGCACTTGTTGGTGAAGACTGAGGCAAAATATTGTTGAATACCTCAGCCTCAGTGCTCCTTTTCCTTTACAGAGAGGGCTCAGATCTTCCCTAGTCTTCCTTTTATCACTGATGTACCTATAGAAGCTTTTCTTGTTGCCCTTGATGGCCCTGAACAGAATTAATTCTATTACAGTTTTAGCTTTCCTGATCTGATCCCTGTCTGCTCAGGCAATTTTTCAGTATTCCTCCCAAGCTGCCAGTCCTTGCTTCTATCCTCTGTGAGCTTCCTTTTAGTGTTTGGGTTTGTCCAGAAACTCTTTGGTCTTCTCTTTGGGATGCATCAATTCTGAACTTGGAGAAGGTGACCCTTGAATACTTACCAGCTTTCTTCAGCCCTTCTTCTTCCAAGGCTTTTTCCCATACTCTACCAAGCAGACAAAAGAGGTCAAAGTCTGCATATATTATAAGTGAAAATGAGGCCAATATATGCATATCCTCTTTTATTTTTAAAAGTATGAATCCGGGAGATAAGATGTCCTTTGGAGAGAAAGGCAACATTTTCCTTCCAAGTGGTTCTCTTTAAATGTATCTTTGTTTGGTGTGTGGGATAGGGTTATGCTGTAACTATTACACAGAAAGAAATCAGCAGAGAAAGTTCATTAAATGAGCAGGGAAAATAAACATCAGCCAGATCAGCTTGCTCTATTTCAATTTAGTATTAGAGATCCACAGAAATGAGGGCTGCAGGAAAATATGTGGATTTCTCTGACAAAA
This sequence comes from Pardalotus punctatus, assembly GCA_013400915.1. NCBI lineage: Eukaryota > Metazoa > Chordata > Aves > Passeriformes > Pardalotidae > Pardalotus > Pardalotus punctatus. The sequence continues at coordinate 802,616 of VZTX01019306.1, read as the reverse complement.
AGAATAGTTGCAAACTGTAACAAATATAACAAGGAAAAAAAACTGTGTCACATGATAAATTCGAATGAATCACACACAGCAGTACATAGACACCGTGTTCATCACCAGAAAAGGCATTTTTCTTAATAATGACTTCTTGCTGACTCCTTTAAACACTGCTATTATTTCTGCAAAACTAGCACAAACCTCACAATGACTACACCATTCTCCTCCCCCATCAAAGTTTAAAGTTATCTAAATTTGGACAATCTTTAGATTTACACTATGTTAGATTACAGCATATTTTGGAAACTACAGCCTTAGGATAAAACCAATGGCTGTGAAGGCTAAGAAAGCCTTGAAATAATAAACCCAGCTCCTGCTGGAACACATAGATTCAGCACTGCAACAGTGAGAAAGCAAATCGAATAATCAGTTTGGATTGCCAGCAGATCAGGACTCCCCAGCAGCTGCCTTTTTAGTGTCTTAATGGACATCAACAGATGGAAAAAACTGAAGAGAGCAGTCTTGTTTTCTCTGCCCACTGAATTATTTTCTTCTCATGCCTTTTTGTCTATAGCTTACAGTTCTATTTACCCAAAATGATTGGAGCTTTCTGTGAAGCAGGAACTTGGAGGAACAACAGAAGGTCATGTATATTCTTGCTGATACAACCACCTGTTGTCCTATCACATACTCCATTTATTTACTCCTGACTTGCTCAGCCTTCCTCCCCAAGCCCAGTAATGTCAAATGGGAACCTCAATTTCTTTTCTTCAGTTTTGTTTTAGTAAGGCAACAAAATGACAAAAGCTGTCTGCCCAATTTTTTAACCTTTCTCTAGTGGTATTTGCCCTAACTTAACCAAAAATCCTCATGGTTTTACCTCCTGACAGCCACTCAACAATACAAGGGAGGTGGTGGTGGCATGGGTTGCCAGACACAGGAAATAATTTTGAGTCGAGTGCACAGCCAGAAAGGCATGAGAGGGGAGCAAGGCAGATTATTCATATTGAAGAAGCTTCATGATGGCAAATCAACTAAGCCCCTGGCTTATTTTCCGAAGCAACTTGGAGCTGCTAGAGATTAATTTTCTCTGCAGGACTTTTGGCAATGTTGTTACAGCCTGCTGAGACACTCTGGACTGCCAAAATCCACACTAGCAAGGATCTCCAATATACTGTCATTTCTAGGTCAAGCTGGTTCTGAGATAAGATTTTTATAGAGTATATCACAAGGCATTTCAAAAAATGAAACACCTACATTTTTTAGAGGCTCTTCTCTGAAAAGTAGGCATAGTCCAATTATGTTGAAACTTTCCCAGAAAAAATGTACCTCTGGCTACAGCTCCACTCCACCTGCCAATTTTAAATGGAAAATAATTTAAAAAATAAAAACCAACAAACAAAAAACCCAACAAAAAACAACCAAAAAACAGAACAAAAAATACACACAACCCCCCCAAAAACAAAAAACAAAACAAAACCAAAACAAAACAAAACAAAACCAAGAAAAGGGGTAATCATTTGATGATTGAATGGAGATGAAGCAGACAGAATTAGACCTATAACAGAAGGTAATTCCCATTTTATCTTTGGAGTTACTACACACCATTTATAATTTTACCTGTTCTCATTTTGCAGGAAGACAAGGAGCAGAAAATCATGTAAAAGACAGGGGTGGAGATAAGTTGAAGGAGGCCATGGGCACATGTCTCCGACTTTCAGGAGCACCCAGGGTAAATGCAAATAACTACTTTGGGGGCCTTTTGTCACAATCATTATCTTCTGTGTCTCAGAGAATTTGGATTAACTGAGGCACATATTTAAGGGATTTTCCCAATTGTTTTCAAACTTTAATTGACTAATCCTTTAGACAGGTCATCTCTCTATCTGACTTCTTCCATGAAGAAGAAATGTTGATTTTTATTTCCAATCACAAAGGTGTTAGTTCAGTCTTTCTAAATGGATTTGGGAAGATACAAACTTTTAAGTTGCCAATGTTCTTTTGTTACTGAGATCCTTTGGTTTCCAATGAAACCAGTTAACTACCTGGACTGAAAGAGCAACTGAGCAAGCATCATTTGTTTGGGGTTAACCTTGTTAGTAATATTTCCATATTTGTATAATAATATTTGGGAAGTATTAGGCTGCTTTATTCAGCATCAGCATTTTATTTCAGAAATTACATTACATGATCTGTCAGATTACATTCACTGTTTGAGGTTTTTTGGGAAGAAGCACTCAAATTAGACTTGGATATACTGCAGAGCAATAAGATATGCTAGAGAGGAAAAAAAAAAAATACTCCACTGAAAAGAACCAGAAGACATCAGATGTGACATGTTATACGGGCTAATAGTAACCACTTGCCCAGAGAGCACATGCACAGCCAAGGTCTGTTCTGGCTGTCATTTATGTCCTAGGGGGCTCTAAAGGGAGGCCTCAGCACCCAAATAGCTTGAGCTGGCTCCAGCTGGCTCACAGTTTCATACGTGCTTTGTCTCAGCTCCCTGCTACTTGGGGAGAGCCATTTCTTTTCTGGTACTATACCAGTGGAAAAGAAGAAACCCATCAGGAACACTTTTTTTTCTACTCAGAAAGTGTCTGGAAAGGAGTATGAGTTACACCTCAGATAAACTGAAGTAGGGTGTGCTAGGACAGAGAGACAAAGGAGACTTAAGTTGTAAAAAACCAGTAGCTCATATCTCAAGGGCTAGGATTTGATTTCCCATTCTGATTTTGGACACTGTATCCTGCTCTCCTGGTGAAACCACTCAAGCAGTCTGACAGAAAATCTGCTCATCTGAGTTACAAGATCATAGAATGTTAAGTATTGGAAGGGACATTAGAGGTCACCTTGTTCCAGCCCCCATTAGAACAGGTTGCTCAAGGTCTTATCCAACCTGGTCTTGAATACTACACGATAGGGAAAATCCACAACCTCCTCAGGCAACCTGTTCCACCCTCAAAGCAAAGAATTTCTTCCCAATATCTAGCCTAAGTTTCTGTTCTTTCAGTTTGTACTCATTACTCCTTGTCCTATCCCTACAGTTTCCAATGAAGACTCCCTCTCCAGCTTCCCTGCAGGCCCCTTCAGACGCTGCAAGGTTGCCATGAGGTCTCCACACAACCTTCTCTTCTCTAGGCTGAACAACTTTCTCAGCCTGTCTTTTTAGGGAAGGCACTCCAGTCCTCTTACCAACTTTGTGGCCTCCTCTGCACTTGCTCAAACTTTTCCATGCCCTTCTTGTACTGGGGACACCAGAACTGTGTACAGTACTCCAGGTGGGATTTCGTGAGAGCAGAGTGGAGGGCGGAAATCATCTCCCTCGAGCTGCTGGCCACACTGCTTTGGATGCAGACTGGGATTCAGTTGACTTTCTGGGCTGCAAGTGCACAATGCCAGCTCATGCTAAGGGGTTTTTTTTTAAAGATCCCTGTAAAATTTTTACTGTAGAACCATGTTTTGGTCACTGCAGCCCTTCTGGACACCGCCAAAGTTCCCTCTCCTAACCAGACCTGAAACTGATAAAAGGTGACACCAAAAGATATTTAGGTGTTTGTTTCCACCAGTCACCTGCACAGAGACACTTCTGCTGTGGCCCAAACTATAAGTCCTGAAAGGACATTTCTGTGAGTGTATGTGGAATCAGGGAGCAAAGACGTGAAGAGGCTGGCTCTGTCCCAGGGTAACGCTGGCAGTAATAACAGTCATTATTGATTCTGGAGGCAATAACAAGATTCTTGCCTTCACCTTGCCCTTGGGTGGTACAAAGCATACTCATGGGATAGTGGGCCCATAGGTTCTGTGGTGTTCAATGTAATGTTCAGGCCATGCAGGAATCCGAGACCAAATAAAATCCACCAAATGTCAGATAAGCATCCAAATGCATGTTCTACCCAGACAGAGACACCGAGCTCCAGACAGTGAGGGTAGGCTGCTCGAAGTTTGAATGGATGTCCCAAGTTTAGGCATGGCCTTTTTCCATTGCAGCTGGTTTCCAGCCCCTTGAACAGAGATTCAGAGATGAGAGAATTTGGCAACCCTTGAACCCTTGCCAGTAAGAGCAGGTAGTGCTGATACTGATGCCTTCATGATTTCTAGCTTTTTACTCTTCATGTATCTGTAACTTGCTGTAGTTCTGTGCTTCTTACAAAGTGCTAAAATCCTCTGTTCCCAGCACCTTGAGCCAAAACAAAGCTCTCCAAATACAGATTCATGGACATATTCGTTGCCCTAGAGTCTGAAAATATGTAAACTACTGTGGTATGGGGGAATGGCGCCCGAGGTGGTTAACATCATCAACTAAGGGTGTGATTGGAGAATTAAGGGCCAATATGCTAATGAGACAGAACTTACAAAAGGTTAAGGGGTCATGACCAGTCGTCCATTTTGGGTGTAGTCCCCAAAGGGGGACTTTGCTTGCCCGAATGTACCTTCAAGACCTTTGCAGGCCTTGAATAAATCTGTCTGCTTTTATACTCCTAATTTGTCTTGGCCTCTGTTTCAGGCATTTGTCTTGGCCTCTGTCTTTTAGGCATCAATACAAGTGATGCTGGAGAGGTGATGCCGATAAGCTGAGGGAGAAGTGTGGGTAGAGAAACCAATGTTGGAGAGACATGAAAATCCATGAAACAGAGATGGGATTTATTTCTGCCAAGCTTTGCACTCAGCAGAAGCAAGCTGGAGATAAATGGCTGTGTCTAAAGCAAGTGGAGACCAGAGCAAAAGGCAGCAACCTGTAGTGCTCCCTTCAAGGAAAGAAGGTTTTTTAAGGTTTATGTCTAATTCCACTTCTAGAATAGCAAAGCACTCAGGCTTCCCAGAAGCCAGAGAAAGGAGATTGAAGAATTCAAGCTGTAGTGTAATGAAATGCGCTTTCCACCCACTTAGATTTAAGACTGTGATTCAGTACTGCATTTATGCAGTTTCTGGAATGGAAGGGCATTGTGATGCATCTAGATCAGATTTCTGAGCCAGTGGTAGCAGATGGACCTCAAGAAAAAACCCCACACAGTCACATAGCTAAAATAAGGAGATATTTTTCACCATCTCTGTTTCAGTGATGGTGTCACCCTCTGTCACCCCCAATTCCAACAAAACTAATAACCTCTTTGAAAATTGCAGCACATGGGAGATAAAAATATCAAAAGCAGACGTTAGTTAATTTAGTAACTTCACCATTTTTTGTGCAATTTGCATCAGCTCTATCAGCTCTGACACTTTGACACACAGTGACACACAGAGCATTTACTGTCAATCCAGGACACCAACAATTAAATGTTATTCCATGAATATTACTGTAAAATATTACATTAAGAGACATCTTTAGGAACTGATGGCAGCCATACTTGGTAATTAACTCAATTTTAAGGAAGACCTATAACAGATTGTAAATTTGTATAGTTTTGTTTTATCATTAATTTGCTTTATTAAAATACAACTCTAAAATAAAATAAACCAATGAGGCATTGGAAAATCTTTTATGCCTAATCTTAATCTTAACAGGGAAAATTTCTTCCACTTTAAAGTTGCACAGCCATCCTGCAAATTTTACTAATGTTCCCTCATCAAAGCAGAATTTGCATTTCTTATTCCTGCATTGGGAAGTTCTGCACTCTCACTTGCTGTTTAAAAAAACTCAACAAACAAACACACGATTAAAAAAAACCCAGACAGCCAAAAACAACACAAAAACCCCAGCAAATTTCAGGACAACATGACTGCTTCTTATTTGATTTGGACAATCCAGTGTCCACCCACAATATTCAGTTTAATCTAAGGGAGATAAATCACTCCAGCATAATGCCAAACACTGCCTGTGGTTTCAAGAAGAGGAATAATCATTGCTTTCCAAGTCTAACCTAGGTGGGGATATTAATAACAAGTAAATTTAGACTAGCATGTAAAGTAGAAAAGTTCAGTCATCATGAAGCATACCAGAATAGCTTATAAATTAGGAAGACATATGCACTGATTTAACATTTTTTTTGCTTCTGAGACTTCCAGTTACAGAAGTTGTCGTATTCAAATACGTCATTACCATTTCATTCACTGCTTAAAATAAAATCTGGCCAAAAGCATCCATCTGTTCATCTTTAGCACCCACCCAGACAAAATCTATAGTGCCAATTTCTACTCAGAAGTACATCGAGGTAAACCAGTAATAACTACTCTGACAGTAATGTATTCAGGTTTAATATAGAATAAAATTTGTTTCCTGTTTGGCAGCTCTCAGGAAGACTAGAAAATCTCCCTGGAGCCCTACCTAATATTTCTTCTGAAAAAATCTCCCTAGAGACCTACCTAATACTTCTGGAAAAAATAATGCTCCTTATTTACAGTAGTGTTTAAGTCATTGTTTGGCAGATCAGTGTAAACACTCTGACCACTGTTTAAGTTTCAGAAAAGCATCCTATAATGCCACAGTCTATTGAATATGTAGAAAAAAACCTCCAAGCAACATTCTTTCTCTAATATCAGGTTCTCTAACTAGCAAATAAGATACCTGTGGGATATTATAAGAAGTTTTGAATGTTTTTCTTCAAACACCCAGTTTCACCCTGCATGGGTGAAAAAAAAAACCGTAACAAAGCTACAGGGGGTTACGGTTACAACAATCTTCAAATCAATCCACCCAGTGTCTCAAATGGCTTCATGAGCATATGAAACCTCACAGCAGACTCTGCACTTTCATGCTCAATGGAGATCACAAGTGAAATAAATTTGGGAGACCTTAGAGTACAGCTAAAGTATCTGTGATCATTCTCACGCTCCAGCAAAAGCCTGTGATAAATATCTTAGTAGAAATATATTAAAGGGGGGAAAGAGGGTGAGTTGATTCTGTTGCCCATATCAAGGTCTGGCATATGAACCCTATGAAAATTCCATTTGAGGGTTTTTCTGATAAGAGTAGTTGGAACTTACTATTAATTTCTGAGAACACCAGTGGTTGCTGAAAACCCTCATAATCTTGGTCTTTGATACCTCTAATCTAAATTATCTATATGGGTTCAAATCTATAATTGTAATTAGAGTCTTGTTTCACTTCCGCAACTTTCAAGCTCTCTTGGAGGCAATGGCATTTCTAAATGTTAAAAAATAAAAGTATTGTGTTTGTAGTTAGCGGGGGCATCTCAAGTTCACTGCTGTACTTTCTACTTGACTACAGACGCTATATGTGAAATTAATATTAAAAATAAATTGGTGTTAAGTTTGGAAAGACCAGCTGTTATTTGATAGCTTCAGAAATCTGCTTTGAAATGATGAAACACACCTAATTCATTAAAAGTTTATTAAACTCTCTTCAGCCTGAGTATTAGAAGCACAGTCACCAGATGAAACTATGACCAATGGAAATGTATGCCATGACACAGTGTAAAAAGTGAGGTTAAAGTCGCCATGTCTGGCATTTAGAAACATTCCTCACTGCATTCCTGCAGTGGGGGTATGAATTTAGCTGTGTGACCCTTGCTTACCTCACACACTTGCTGGGAATAACACCATCTGCTATGATGGTGGACAGCCTTCCTTCTTCCTATTTAAGGAAGCTCTAGGTTAAAGCAACCTGGACTGGGCACCACGGTCCCAGAGTACATCAGAGCAACTATTACAGTAGTCTTGTTCTACAGTACATCACAAGCTGTGTTGTAGCTATATTTAGGTCCCACATTGTGAGGACAGTTCTCTGTAGGTGGAATTGAAAGACTGATTTGCTCAAGGTATTAAAAATATCAGAGGAGAGGGTGGATGAAAGAGAGAAATGTTGCTGGACACAGCTTAGAGCTAAGAGAGAAACCTTTAGACAAGTTTTCCTCTGTGCTGTATTTTATATTAACCACCTTTAAAAAAGATTTAAAACAATATCGTATACCTGTACCATAACAGGGATCTAACAATCTAACTAAATGTCACTAAGAGTAGAAGTATTGGATACAGAATGTGATGGTAGCAACATCTCTATTATTATTATTATTATTATTATTATTATTATTATGCTGGAATATCTGTCATAACAAAAGTTTTACTCATTTTTTTAGCAACTGAAAGTCAAAACCTTATGGTAATGATGCTAACATACAGGCAGTTCGCTACAGGCAAAAATAAGGGATTACTGAGTTACTGTAAGAAAATAAAATGTGATGTCCTGAAAAAAGGGTGAGGGTGAGTGCCTGCAAGGCCTGTCATAGGAATCACACTGGAGAGTCTGAGATTTCTCACTTAAAAATGTGAGGGGTCATTTGCAATCTTTAAGTAATGTCATACAGGAGAAAAACGAGGTGCTCATTATTTCTGCTGCTGACAGAGAAGCAAGAAAAAACCAAGATGAGACAACACTGACCAGTCAAAACTTGAACTAAAGCAATCTATTGCCTCTTTATACTTCTGAGTAGAGGGAACTGTTGTACATATTCAAAAAACAGTGGGAATGCCATATCAGGTACATCATTTGCCTGTTCACATAGGACTTGATTCAGTAAAACTATTAAATAAGTACCATGTAATTCTCTGCTTCTCTCTTTTTGAAACAAACATGACCATGGTAATAAATAAGTCACAGATGGAGAGAAGCAAACTCTTAACTTCATCTTACCACACTTTAGAGATGTAACAGTTAACACCCCCAGTTCAAGCTCACCCTCCTGGAGAGTCACTGGAAGCAGGTGGGCATTTCTGAATAATGACTCATCCTCCTAAAAGAAGTTTCTTGGAGAGAAGGGATGATTCACCACCTGAAGATACCTAGAGAGCACATGGGAGTAGTTTAGATTAGATGCCTAATCTTTTAGTGCTGAAAGTTAGGTAAAATGAATCCATAATACAGTAACTTTCTGATATTTCCCAGAATCCAGAAATAATTTTTTTTTAAATGCACAAAAGAAGATGCATGAATTTGCCTTGCTCTGCTAGACTTGCATTGCTTTTCAAAGCTGACAAATAGCCACAGCTTATTCTTGACAGAATTTAACGCATATGCCATTAAAAGACATGTACTGAGCAGGCAAATGAAGTACAAAGTAACATCTTACTGTTTCTTTTATTTCTCACATTGCTATTATAGAAAGGAGACACAAAGTGATGTTCAGGAAACCATAATGAGTGCCATTATTACCTTTCAAATACAAGCCTGTTAAAGCAATGTGCATTTCACTATAAGACATAAAAAACCAGCACAAAATCATGCTGTTCCAAGACACTGGCACCAAGAACTTTAAGAAACATCCAGCCTGTCTCCTTTAAAACCCACCAGCCTATATTGACTGAAGAAAAAAAATCCAAATTCAATTCACAGCCTTGTCAAAAGAATGTTTCAAAGTGGTAAAACAGGATATATAACCCCTGCAGGTTTAACAATGGTGGATGTTTCCCAGTTCCTAATCCTTACTGGAGCTAGAGCGCCTTTTTTTTAATAAAATACCTCAGCATATATTATATAGAAACTGGAAGTAATAGGGCATTATTCTCAAAATTATGCACCCTCTGTATTAGGTTCACGTGAGGATATTTCATAGCAATGTATGTCTTCAATTATTTTCTTCAGCTGGAAAAGGTTTCATTCCACATGCAATTCTTTTCACGTGACAGGAGTGAATGAACTGCCAGTGAGAGACTGCCACAGTCCTTGTGCTATACTAGTCCTGGTGGCAAGAAAAGATCAAAGATGTAAAATAAGTCATACATTTGTTATTTTTAATATTCCCTTGAAAGAGAATAATCCCAATTTCTGGCAAAAATGGTTAAATTAATTTCTTAGATGCAGGGAAATATCAGGGAAAGCAGGAAACTCTAGGCAACAGCATGTTCTGACAGGCATACTTAGAAAAAAGTTTCTTTTTCCAGAAGTTTAGGCACATTACTGCCTAAGCCATATCTGCATTTCTTCTGCATTTGCCATGAATGGCTGCATTTCTAGTATTGAACGAAAGGGTCAGAAAAGCAATAAAAGCACAGATTTTACTGTGCACATGCATACACTTGTTTTGAGTCAAGTCAACCGAAGTTTATTGCAGTCTGAGCTCAGCAGGGTATCTTATCGTTTGAGGCACAGTTCATATGGAAGCCTATGATTAAATATTCCTGACTGGAAAAAGGTTAAATTAAAATACCACTGGCTGGATAAGCTCATTGGAAAAAAATGTCAAAATTTGATTTCTTGGGACTTGTTCACTCAGACATTTTTATGAAGTCTGGATAAGGAAAGTGATACATAGGTCATCAATGCATTACAAATACCAGGGTTTGCTGCTCTGCAAGAACCATTATACTCCCCTGTCAGAAATATTTATTCAAGTTTATACTTTCACCATGCTTGCTTTTAGTCCCTCTGTCTAGGACAGCCCTCAATCAGATGATTGGCTCTAGGGGCGCAAAGCGCAGGGCCTGTATCATGATATCATGAGATAGTGATTGATATGATATGATGATTAATACTCTTTACCTTCCATCCCAAAATAACTTGAGTTTTGCAAACCAGGTAATTTGAAAATGGTACCACCTCCCTTCGGCATGACATACATCTTCCATCACCATTAACAACAATTTTGTCATTTTCCACTCCAACAGGGAAGAAGGCCGTTACAAAGGACTATAGTCATCTCATCGTTTTTATATATTCAAAATGCAGTAAGAAATGTGTAGCAGTAGAGCTTTCCCTTTTCCACTGTGGTTGTATCTACCTTTGAGGACCAATTCCAAATTATAGGATTCTTTTTATGGAGCCTGGTGTGGAGAAGTTTGTAGACATAAATTACAGTGATGACATTGATGTCAACAACCTGTGGTACACATACACACACGATCACAGATCACAGAATATTCTGAATTGAAAGGGATCCACAAGGATCATCAAGTCCAAATCTTAAGTGAATGGCTGATAGAGGAACTGAGCCCACAACCTTGGTGTTATTAGCACCGTGCTCTAAGTACACTCATCCAAAAATTATTCAGTTCTGCAGCCTGTCATACCTTCTATACTGGTGTCTGCCTAAGTCCAGAAAAGTAGGACCTACCGCAGAAACATAACCTGAAATTTTCCATGCCAAATTATTCTTGAGAATAATTACTCCACTAGCAGCAGAACTAAGGAATTCTGGTTTCCCAGTTTACAGTTTATGTATATTTATGTACCTTCTCCCACATTCACTACATATTTCTCTTTGTTCAACTTATCTTTGTTTCCTTATATTTTGGGATGTAACAAAATGTACTGAAGTACAAACAATAATTGCTCTATGTCAGTCTAATACCAATTTTTAAGTAGTGCTAGTATCAAAATTTTGAAAACCAGTAATTTTCTAAAGGTTTTTATAAAATAAAAGCATTTCTGCAGATATGCAATTGACCTGTTGTTGGAGGCTGAGGGGTGTGGAATTTTCACCTATTCCTGGCTCTAGGTTACTAATGGCTGGGTACTTAAGGACTATTAACTCTTTTTGTAAGAGACAAAAGAGGTAACTGAGCATGGGGAGTGGAGGGCAGATGTGGTCATCAGATAAGGCACTCGACCACCAGCAACAGCAGAGGCAGCAGTGGGGAACTGTGAATCTTCTCAGCTGCTAGCTGTGGGAAGATCTTGGATTGGTGCTGCTTTTCCTTTCCTTGGTGAGTGAGCTTTTAGCTAGGGAAAAAAGGGTGCGTTCCTGGGGTGCACATCTCCCTGGCTGTGTTAGCAGCTTCTATGGAAGGGGGCCAGCCGCCGCCGCCCCACGCTTTTCCTTGCCAGAGCGAATTGAGGAGTCCCTGTCACCTTTTGTCGGCGAGCCTGTGTGACCTCGTCTCTGAGTTCCTGCTCCCTGCTCTGAGCTCCTGCACCACGTCTGCTGCACGCCCGCCTGCCTCCCGCCACATCGCCACTGCCCGCAGCCACAGAGCTGACCGCGCCACAGCGCCCCCTGCAGCTGCGCGGGAGTCATCGCACCCGCCCTGCCCGGCCGGCCCTGCCGGCTGGGACCGGAACTGCATCAAGCGGGAAAAGTGCTTGACAGCCCAGAGACCTCGCCACCAGGCTTTCTGATTTCTGTTAGTTAGTTAGTTTGTTTGTTTGTTATTGCTACTGTTCTTGTTGATTGTTTGCCTTGCTATGGATACTAGTAAAAAACTGTTATTCCTTTCCGCATATCTTTGCCTGAAAGCCCTTGATTCCAAAGTTATAATAATTCAGAGGGAAGAGGGTTCACATTTGTGGGTTCTAAGGGAGGTTTCCACCTTCCTTAGCAGACACCTGTCTTCAAACCAAGACACCTGTGCCAACACTGAAAAATCTTTACTGCTGTAAGGCTGAAAGCTATACTTACTGCAATCAATTAATCAAACTTCCCACAACTTATTTATCCCAAATCTTTGCTTAAATGATTTACAGCTTACAACATAAAATGAAGATATAATTAGAGAACCTATTTCTAATAGCATATTCATTTTTAAAAGCCATCCCGTCACTTGATACACCTAATAGAAGCAGAGACAGTGGTGATCTTTAAACTGAGCTGCAAAGTTTCTACATAGATCTGGATGGGAGCGATATGACAGGTTCATATTCCCAGGCATTTTGTCCCTGACTATTTTAATTTCATGTTCTCTCACAGAGAAGTCATGAGGAAACAGATTGCTGTTTCTAAAATCTCAATCCCTTTAAACTGGGTAAGGTTTAACATTCAGAATCAGTCACCTGGAAAAAAATACATCACACAACATTTTTGTACAAGATATAGAATGTTCTGAAAAAGGCGTGAGCCATTTCAGGTCTGAAATGAGAACAGACCTGAAGTTGAACATAATCCTTATCTGCAGATTCAGGTCAGTCCACTCCTATTTTCAATTTATTTATGTTTGAGTATTGAGATAGTGCTTCATGGTGGCATCACCATTCTCACATGGTGAGGCCAGAACAGCCACCCAAACATGAGCTGCAGAGTATTCCTGTGACAACACTAGACTGTGCTAGGATAATAATTAAGTCCAAAACCAGTTATTGCTACAAGGTGCCATGGCTACAGGGGCCTTCTGTAGAAGAGAGATCTGAATTTAAGTTCTTGCTTAATGAATAGACATGTTTTACTAAAGTCCTCCTGTAGGCAGGAGTTGCATGAAATGCCTGGACACTGGCAGGGCTTTGGTGTGACTTAAGCACCTCCATGACAGCCAGCTGAGCACATGGCTGCTCCTAGACATGTCCAAAGAACCAACTTCACATAGCTTGGAAATATAGGTTGCTGACCCTCAATACCTCCAAGGACAAGGAAGCATCTAAATAGGGATTATGTGAACTTCATTTTTTAAAATATTAGTGTGCCTCTTGTACCTCCCTTGTCACTTTATAAAACTTTGGACAATAATAAATCTTTCTTTTATGATGTCAGAAGATATATGTTGAAAAAATACTGTGAATGCAATGATGAGAGCAGTTAGAAAAAAATTGGACTTCTATGCTAAAAACTGTTTTGTAAATTCTATTCTTATCTTTGGGATTTTGACATTCAAGAGATATTTCCAGCTCAAATATTTAGAATATTTTACTTATTTCCAGATAGTACATAACCTACACATAGCATGATTAGTGAGTTAAGTTGTATGATATAAATGTTTTTATTACTGTAAAGTTTATGAATTCTATTAAACAACTATTAAAATTCACCTCCTGCAAATTCTATGCTAGAAAACTACACCACTTAAAGAGTTACCCAAACTGAACACATAAAAGAAAAGAACAAGAACAAAGGAGCTTACCCAAACATTTAAATGGTTATTGGAAGTAATTGAGGGGCTTGGGTTTTCCCCGCCTTTATATCCTTTCTACCTTCTATTTAGCAAAGCCAGTAGATAAAGGCAGATAAAGAGGACAGAATGAAATCTCTATCCTGAAAAAGCTGAATATCCAGGTGTGGTTTTTTACTTAAGCAAGGTAGAAATATATATTTCTACTCTGACACAAAGCTGCAAAGATGACACCATCTTTTGTGACTCAAGAAAGCACTCTTGTATTTCATTTCCGTCTGCTCTCATCACTGGAATAACCATTCTTCTTTTAATATCACTGGGATATATCACAGGTGATTGCTTTTCTCAGAAGAATTCTGCATGCTGAAATATATTTGGGACTTGGCTTTTTTTTCCCCCTTGGTCGTGTTCTGGTATCTCTACATTTGAGGCTGAACCTTGCTTTACATTCACCACGGGTGGTTACATGGTTCATGTTGATCTTATGCTCCTGCGGGAGCTTTTCCATTGGTCAAAAAACAGCTTTCAAGGAAGGAGACTCCAAAACGGGCCCTGGACAAGGTACTGTTTGTGGCCTCTGTGTCTGGGGATAATATTTCACCTTTTTTTGCGCTGTTTTTTGCTTTACTCTTTGTACGTATTGCAGTTTCAGCCCCCCAGGAGACATTCTGCAGAATCTGTTGCTTAGTAATAGTAACCTTCATGGAAATTAGCTTGAACTTCAAAAGAACAAAACATCTTTCATTAGTCACAGGTTTTCAGTTAATGAATTCCTCTGAGAAAGTTTATTAGAAAAGCAAACTTTCCAGAATCAAGAGCCACCCATGTTGACCTAGGGTGAATTATCCTCTTGGAACGGCTATTTCTTTGTGCCCTTTAAATTATGTTTGAGATTGTTTCTATCAATAGTCAGGCTTACCTTGACAATGGCACTAATAAAATTAAGTTTTATGTAAGTGGAATCAGCATCTCATACAGAATAAAGCCAGAAAAACTTATTGCAGTCATGTAGTCTGGCCTTCTGTGTAATATAAATCACATGAATTAATTATTGTGTTAACAAAAGCACCTTTTAAAAGAATTTTCTCAATATATAATGCTTTTAGAAATTTTCTTTTGTCTTAAAGGCCTGCTTTATTTAAAAAAACTCCTGTTGTGTGATAAAGATGAGGCAAAGGGCACCAGAATTGCTGCAGACTCCTGTTGAGAGGGTCAGAGGTAGGGACCTATATCTGCTGCCCTGTGACTGAAGCAAGTCAGCCACCTCTGCAGGCGGTCTCAGGTTATCCAGGTGACAGAAAAGCAGCTGCGTGGCAGGACTGGCACCTTCCTGCTGAAATACTGGCTTCTGTACCCCATAGCACCAACATGAAATCCCACATTTCCAGTTCATGGGGAGGAAGGCACAATCTAATGATAAAGAACTCATCTCCTTTCAAACAGGGACACATAGAAAAGGAGTATTCTCTCAGCAGGATGGTTTAGCATGTGCTGCTTAGGAGGTAATGTGAGGTCTGAGTGCCTCTCCCACCACTTACCTAAGAGGCACAGCTCAGTGCAAGAGGCGACAAAAGCTTTGTGGGGACAGAATGAGGGGAACAGGAATTAATTAGATGCTGGTGCCTAGAGACCAGGACATATAAAGCTTCAACTCTCACCGACATTTACAGGATTGCTCCTACAGTTCACAGCAGTAATCCCTGAATAAAAACTGAAATCAAATGGGCAGTTAGGACTGTCTTCAAGGATTCTGACTTGCCCAAATTAGTAGGCTGCAAAGTCAGGTCCCCTCAATAGAGTCCCTTGGTTTCCTTCTTACTTAAATTTAGTCTTACAAATCTTGCATTTCTCCCCCTATCTAGTCTAGCAAAATACATACAAGACCAGCTCGGCCTATGCAGTGATGTCTTCTGGATTCCTAATTTGACATAACAGAAATGGAATAATACCAGAACTTTAAAAATCCATGCTAGAAGGTAGGGTAATTTCAGAAGTGACTTGATGAAGTCTTGTCTACATTGGAACATGAGAAATCTAAGACAAAGTAATTAAAGGTACAAGGGCAATGAATTCTAGTTTAACAATCCTAACTCTCAGTGTAGGTGTTCTCACACAGAAGCAAAGTGCTCTATTTCCTTCAGACAAATTGGACCAAATTTAGCCCAATTTAATTTTTCAGAAGCAAATCCACATCGTGGCAAATAGTGCAGGAATTTTGCATCTCATCTACAAAGAAGCACTAGAGGAAGTGAATCGAGTTCTACAGTGCCCAATCTTTTTTCCAGTGGAGTTGTCACCAGAAATCAAAAATTTGTTTAGAGCTTTCTAGTGCTGTTTCTCTCTCTCGTTTTGGATGGTCACCTTCCAGAGGAGCTCCTAAAAACCTGAAAGCATCCACTTGTCTCCACTGGCTGCAAAGGAGCCTCAAGAGATCAGTGGAGCTGTCTATGCTGCAGATAGCTAAAGCATCAGAGATGTCTCTCATCACATACATCTGCTTCTGCATATGCCCAGAAGTGCTGCAGCACTGATGGCAGTAAGCTGTGCCCATCCCAAACTAGAATTTACAAAATAGGCTTTAAATTATCTATGCCACAGAAAAGATCCACCCATAGGTATTTTCAGAGCTCAACCAACATCTTAGGCTGAAAAAAAAAGCTCATAAATAAAACAGGTCTTGGTAGATCACTCCCTTAACCCAGTAACTCAGTAGTGAAAGTATTAGGAAGGAGATGTGGTTTCAGTTGTTCTAGGGATCCCAGGGGATTTTAACACTCTCCTCACCTCTTCATCGGTGGATTATTGCCTAATCTGAGTTAGGAACAGAGTTAGCACCCTCTCTCCCCTCTGTAAAAGCTGCTTCACTTTTAACAGACTAATTAAATATTCAGCAGAAGGGAGACACACGCAGACTGGGGCAGTTACTGCACTGATGGAAAGAGCCCGGCTTCAACGGCTGCTCTCCTGACAGCCAAACTGTGAAACTCTACAACACCTGGTACCAAACAGTGGATGGACCACATCCTCCCACTTTCTTCCCAAAGTCACCCTTTCTCTCTGGCCCAAAGAGTGCTAAGTGTTCACAGGAGGGGCCAATGGTATCGCTCATCTCATCCAGGTCAGACCACAGAACACACACTGATAAATGACAGCTTCAAATCTCCTTCAGTGAGGAAGGGAAGGAAATCCAACTCTAGGGAACCAAATTCAGAATTATTATTCTCATGGTTAAAGTGTGAATAAAGAAGCACTAGATGATGGAAGAGATGACATTTCATCTCTCTTTCTTTGAAAGGAATTACTTTTACAGAAAAAGGCAGCACTGACACCTAGAAGAACAGCGGGGCTCAAACTCCAGCACTGAGATTTTCATGTAGGCTTCAGTGGCTCTCTCTTACCATCCTGGGTGTTCAGGCAATATCCCTCAGCCACCAAAAGCTCCCCTCTCTCTTTGACACAGAGCCTAAGCCCAGTAAATCAAAGGAAGATACCGTTAAATTTAGCACAGCTGTGATTACATCCCCTCTGGAGATCAGATTAACTGACTCTTGGAGGAATTGTCATTTATTTCACCAGACCTTCTCTTTCAACAGACAGGGCAGTGTTAGTGGAATTTCTGCTCATGATGGTGAAGAGGCTTAATTTTATTTCAGGTCAACCACAGAGGTTTGGATTACAGTAACCTATTTAGGGCAGAGCACCAATTAAATGAGGAGTATGTCTCATTATTGCTATGTTCTGTGCCCACACATAGGCAAAGCTGGTTATGTAGATAGGATAATAATATAAACCAGGATCAAGTTCTACTTTGGTATTTATGAACACTATGTTACTTATCAGCAGTACTATTAATGATTTGGTATCAAGCTGCATTCACTGTCACACAATAAGGTAGAACAACACAACCCAACAGTCTGTGCACAAATATCCATACATAAATTTTAAAATCAAACATTGTCTCTCTTAGGGGCACTTAAGAAGTCCCATTACAACTCACATTTTCCTCCACCACACGTGCAGTCACTGACTTATGGCTGTTTTACCCCTTACATGTGAGCAGAGTTCTGGCTGTCTCCATGAATGCCATTTTGTTTTGAGAGCAAGCTGTAGGAACTTCTGTTATGCTGGAAGCTCACTGGCAGATCCTGTGCCCAGAACACTCACAGACACAAGTCAGCTCAGGGATTCTTATTCAGTCATGAATTGGCTGTAGATGGATGTAGATGGATGAAGCTCAGTCATTAAAAGATGAGGAAGAATAAAACTTGTAACACTACTGGGGATAAAACAAAGACCCGGCACTAGTGCCAAACATAAGTGCTCCTGTAACAGCTCTCCTATGATGGCACTAACGTTGAAACCAGAGTGGTAACACATCCCCAGACTGTCATTGATGGGCCAACCTGAGCTCAAGACAGGAAAGAGTGTCATGGGGTGAAAGGTTTGATGCCTCCACAGCTTCTCCAGGCACCTCCACCTGCCACAACTGTGCAGAAGGAGCTGCCTTGGGGAGGTGGGGGGAGGACCAGGAAGGAAATAGTGGCTGTTGCAGAGGTATGGAGTCACACAATGAAGCACTTCAGCAGCTGAGCAGAGCCATTTTCAAGCAACCAGAAAGACCTATCCCCTCTCAGGCACTCTTTAGGGACATGTCTTTTATCATTTAGAGAAATTACTCCTGCAGAATTTCTGATAAATCATTAGCAAGCTGAAAAAACCAGCCAAGATGCTGAACTTCTTTCCACTAATATGGGGAATAATCCATCACATACAAACATGCAGCACTTGAGTCATAAAGGTCACTGTCTTGTGTTGATATGAATCATGCCCTGCAGTACCACTGCCTGCTTTATTTATTTCACAGTAAGATGATCTTAATTACTCAGTGAAAGCTAAAAGGTAGTACACTTAGTTCAGGTAGTATTTTAGTAAAGTTACTTTCTTAATAGTATCCAACAAGCAGAGAGAGCCTATTTCAATTGTTTTAGATATCTTGACATGTCTCTACACCAGTGTCTCACAAAAGAGCATTCTGCAAATGCTTTATACAAGAAACATTTTGGCTTAAAAAAAACCACCTAAATCAGGCAATCTTGGTTATTTAATAGACAGATAATATAAAATAAGTGTTTGAAACTATGGAGATGGGTATTAAATAGAAGAAACCAGTGCACACACAAACAACGGAGTCAATTCTAAAGACTTTTGCTACATTTCTGGAGAATGTTTATTTTTATTTCTCTTTTTTTTTCTTTGTTTCTCAGGTATTTTCACAGGTGTAATATGTACAGAAAAGACAATGCCGTTCTACTTAACAGCTAGTTTTAAAACAATAATTCAAGGTTGCTCCATATCAGAAAATGACCAGTCCTCAAAACAAAAAAAACCTAAAACCAACAAAAAGCAAAACAAAAAACTAAACAACAAAACAACAAAAAACGCCCCAAAAAACCAAACAAAAAACCCCCCAAAAAACTAAAAAAAATCCAAAAAAAACCCAGAAACAAACAAAACAACAACAACAAAAATCAAACAAACAAACAAAAAAAACCAAAGGAAAAAAAAACCACCGACAAAAAATTCAAACCACTTCATACTGGCAAAGTAGTGGCTCCTGGAAAACTGGACCAAAGATATTCTTCACCATTCCAATCAAAACAAACTTGTGCTCTGAATTTTTAGTTTTCACACAAAAATAAATTAAAATCTCTTTCAAGGAGGACATTGTTGAATGACTTAAGAATGAAAAATCTTAAATGGTTGCAGAAAGATCACTGAAATCTTACCGTTATTTATGTATATGCCCAAAATAAAATAAGCATACAAGTGAAAAAAATAGTGACAGAAATCAGTAAGAGGCAAAACAATTTTCTTCTCTATATACAGAAATATTTTTACATAAGTAACAAGAAATGTCAAAAATACACAATTTTGAGTACAAAAGAATTATTTCAGCAATAGATTCATACAATTGAGAACTGTGTAAGCAGCATGCTTTGACAGTATGAATTAAACTGCAACATATTTCAAAATACATTCATTAAAAACCTCCATAATAAAGATGTATGAAAATGTAACATGAGGGAATACAGATTAGTAATGACTATCATCTCTGGAGAGGAGGAAAATTATAATTCCCCAGTAAAGTTAAGAAGGATCAATCTGAGTTTTTAAAATCCTTGGTCTTGGTCAAGACCATTATTTTGCCTTGGGAGACCCAATTCTGCCAATACGTATGTGTTTTAATGTTACAAATCTCAGCAAGGTCGTGCAGGATCACAGACAGCAAGACTGAGCAGTTTAGAGGTTTTCAGCTTGGTCCTAGGACTTCAGCTGTAATTATCAAGGCACTGCTCTCAAGACAGTACATAGACACAATAGCTCAAATGGTTCTGTAAACACATAATTACCCTGGGGATACTTCTACACCACCTTGTTTCTTTTTTTCAACACCCTTTTGTTCACTATATGCTCTGATCACCTCAAAAAACCTGCTAAGTGTGAATACTGTATCACTGTATCACCTCTGCATTTGGGCCACATAATTTGGCTTTCTTTTCTCCAAGGATCAGCAAATGTAGCTTTGACCAGAAAACTTGTTACAGTCAGTGTAAACAAACAACTATCAAAACAAATTAACTGTCTTTGATGTTTGCAATTTATACTTCACAGCCAGTACCTATCAGAGATCGCAAAATCCCCACAAAATGTTTTGCCCTCCTCCTTCAGGAAAGTAATTGCACTAACTTTCTTGTATTACTCATCTTCTTTCCTTCTTGAATTACCATGTTTTACAACATTCAAATCTCTTGGCATCGTAGAGCTGGAAGACAGCAAAAATACCTGTTCCTGCCATTTAGACAACATACACTCTCTTGTTACATTAACTCTAAGCAGCACAATTTTGCTGCTTTCAGAAATAAACAGGTATGACAGCTTTGAAACAGAAAATCCATACTAACTAGGTCATAAACTTGTGCTATCAATGTAAATGTAATTGAAAAATAAAAGCCTTACTGCAAAGACACACTAAAACACTCTGTTTTATAGTGGAACTCCTTTAGATCAGAAAAATCCATACCATCATCAGTAAAACTGACAAGGAAGGGAAAGCATGGACATTTATAACATCACCACTGCCAGGAGCCTTTACATATAACACACAGTCTCAGCTGGCAGCTCTTTTAAAAAAAAATGAAATTACTATATTCAAAATTGTTTCTTTTATATTCCTAAAATTTAAATAATGACAACACTTTTACCAATAGCTGTCAATGAGAAGAACAGAGATAATTTAAATTAGTTCTTCATTGAAGACCTTAAAAAAAAATCTGGGGTGTGACTGCTTTGTGGCCCTCAGGAAGCAAGCAGTCCCTGGACACCCATATAGAACAAGGCATTTCCTTCATACACATGTGTACTGTGTAGATAGACAGAAGCAGATAAAATTGCTATTATTTTTGCTCTTCTGGTACAGGAACAATTAAGAGGTCCCCATGCTTTGGGGCACTGAAAGACAGAGGGAAACAAGAGAAGCCCAAACCCTAGCTCTGGTTATTGTTTGTTGTACATCAATCCCTCTTTTCTCAGTCATGGCCCCAAAAAGCTGATTCTGCAGGCATTCTTCCCAGCCTCAGATCAACTAGGGATCTGGCTTCAAAGCCCAAACCTAAGTCTTAATTTTACTTGTCTCACAATAAATATTTATTTAGCTGATAAAAAAAAAAAAAAAAAATCTGAGTTTGGTTTGCTATCATCAAGGAAAATCTTTGCCTTTCTGTTTTCCAGGCAGATACCAACACAGCCTGACATTAATCAGAAAGGTAGTTTGGCATTTTAGGGAGAGAAGCTGATGCCTAATAGATGAGAACAGAGAGTAAACCCTTGAGGCAGCAGCCACTACAGAGACAAAGGGGCAATGAAAAAATCAATGTGAAGTTATATCCAAGGGAAAAAGGGAATTTAACTTACATCCCCCAGCAAACTCTGCTGGCTGGCTGTTATAAAGGGTAATGGCTGAGTAGATTCAGAAAAGATACCGAAAGAAATTCTTCCATGTGAGGGTGGCGAGGCACTGGAACAGGCTGCCCAGAGAAGCTGCGGATGTTTCATCCTGGAAGAGTTCAAGGCTAAGTTGAATGGGGCTCTGAGCAATCTGGTCTAGTAAAAGGTGTCCCTGCCCATGGCCGGGGGGGCTGGAGCAGGATGGTATTTATGGTTCCTCCCAAACCAAGCCATTTTATGATTCTGTGACATTTTATGGTTTTGATCCAATGCTTTAAACTGTAAAACAAGTGAGTTCAGGATTTCTTTTTCCCTGTAATCACTATGTGGACTAAATCTTAACCTCAACTATGGTTCATTTGCTATCTGTTCACTGTTTCTAATCCTATCCCAAGAAACGCCTGACAGCATGATTTCAGCAGTGCAGAGCACACTTAGCCTTATATGAGCGCCAAGCAGAAACAGCACTATACAAACACAGCACATATTGCAAGCCCAAAAATTACTATTTAAGATAGGTTTTCAGGCATGTCATCAGACTTGGATAACTTGTAACAGCCTCAAGTAACAGCAACAGTTACCCTTTACCCTGTAACAATTTTAACCATGAACACTGTTCTTCTAAATCACGTGTTAGCCTAAATCTCAGGTCATGGTATTTTTGTTGCTTCCTCTTTCATTCCTCTGTTTTCTCCTTTTAACCTTCCTGATAACTGAGCAGTTAATTTTGATCAATTTTTAGAAAAAAAGAAAATCTATGACCGTACATGTAGCTATACCAACATAAACTGCCCTCCTAGAGCTTACACGGGTCTTTCATTGAAATTCACCAATGTAACAATAATAGCAGAATAATAATACGCCTTCAATACAGAATAAAATATTTGAATGAACAAACTATATCGTAAATTTTGTAAAGTGCACAAAAATGTTAATGGAAACACTAAAAAAAAAAGTTTTTTAATGTTATCGTGAAAACTTCTGAAATATTGTTAAATTAGATAGAAATAATCTAATGAGACTTTTTGGCTCTAATATATTGGCAGACAGCAGCAATATTTTTCAAAAAAATTACACCAACTAAATACACCGTATCTTAGCAGCATAAAAAAAGTCCCTACAATTAGATAAAATTGCAGGCTTAGTAAGCACAAACCTGACAAAATGTTCCAAATGTAGTTTTCATTAAAAGAACGGATTTCCATAGAATCCCAGAGGTAACATTTGTTATTTTCTTTACATTGTATTCTGGTAGTAAACCCAACTACAGCAAATCACTTTCTCTCCCTCTATTTTCCCAAAATTGCACGGAGTACTGAGAATTTAATCAAGTTATATATATGGCCACACTGAAAAAGCCATATGAAACAAAACAGAATTCAACCTAAAGCCTAAAAACAAATAACCCCAGCAAACAACAATCACTGTCAAGCAACCGCAGTTTCAAACTACCGACCGATGCTCCCCACACACGTAGATGGCACTGGGCCGGATGCGCCGCCTTGTGTGGCCAGGGAGCTGTGGCAAGAACTTGAAGAATTTGGGCATCAAGTCTAAGCATGCATCATGAAACTTCTTAATCCTCCAGTAGTAAATCAGTGGGTTCAGTGCAGACTTGAGGTAGCAGAGCCAAAGGAGCCAAGTGCTTATCTCAAAAAAGTTGTGCTTGTAGTAGAAGTGGCTGTTGAACGTGGCAATAAGGCTGTAAGTGGTGAATGGTGCCCAACAGACTATGAAGACAAGGAACAAAATCAAGATGGTTGTGAAGGCACGAGTTTTAAAGCTCATATCAATATTCATCTGAAAAGGTCTCTGTAAGCTCATGAGACCAAGTTTGCTGGCCTGGCTGAGACAAATGCTATCAGGGTGGCTATGGATACGAACTGCATTGTGGCGGACGGTGTTGAGTATGCCCATAAAAGAATACAGCATTACCAGAAATGGAATAAAAAAAGAAATTAGCAAGATAACTATCACATAGGCTCGGTAACCTGGGCTTGTAGAGTAGCCAAAAACACACTGAGGTGCTCTTGAGGGTATCTGCAGATTAGGATTCCCTACCGATAACGGAAAAGCAACAACAAAGGATGCTGCCCAGGAAATCACAATAAGAATCTTTGCACGGTAGGGGTTCAGTTTATCTTGCCTCTGAACTATGATAAGAAATCGGTCAATACTAATAATAAGGAGAATGGCTACCCCCTCTATGACAAAAAGCCAGAAGAACATGGCAGAAACTCTGCAAAATATATCCCCAAAAATCCACTGAGTCGTAATGATTGTTATCAGAGCAAATGGCATGTTCAGCACTGCCAGCAGCAGGTCTGCAAAAGCCAGGCTTGCTAAGAGGATATTAATTGCAGATCGCATAGCTGCCTTCTGGTAGACCATCAGGCAGACAACAAAGTTTCCAAGGAAAGAAACCAACAGGATAAATATCATAGCAGCAGAAAGAATGATCTGGAGTGGCAAACTCAAGCTCCTGAAAACGTCTTGTGATGGCAGGACAGCTGTAGTGTTTATCAGGAAAGTACTTCTCTCAGTGGTGAGCACAGCACCTGAACTATACCTCAATGGCTGTGTTGTGCCATTGTGAAGCAAGAACTGGGGAGTGGTAAAATTCATATAGGCATTTTCATAAACAATGAAAGTAGCATTTGAGGTCCCAGAGTGGGCCAGTGTCAACATTGCTGAGAAAACCATTGCTTCAGGAAAAACGAAAGCAGAACCAAAGGTCTTCAAGGCATTTCATCTTGTTCAGGCAGTATTTTTAACTGGTCATTTAACAATTAAAATTCAAGGTTTGTAAGCATCAAAGTTCTTAAGTTCATGCCAGTATTTCCATCTGAAAAAGAAGAGAGAAATGTGAAAAAATGAAGACAAACTCTCTGAAACCAATGGGAACCTAATGACTGCTCAGCTTTCCTTAATGACAATAGTATCCTTAATACAAGTTTACACTTCAGGTTGATACAATTTACTTAAGCACCAGACATGGGAGTCTCATAATATTAGGCCTTTCTCTCATAGATCTTCCTCCCCTAGTCCCGCCAATACTGTACAATACTTTCAACTCACCATGCCTTTTTTCTACTATAACCAAGACTGGAAAACTTTTGTGTTTGAAAACAAACTTTACTGATTAGGAGTGAATAAATCAAATAAGTATTTTTATTTAAATCTCATGATTTTTGAACTAACTTCATTATTTTGTTTTGAAATTGCCTACAGGTAGAAACTTTAGTAACTGATAAATAGTTTTAATAGTGTCAGTATATTGCCTGTCTGCCTGTTTGGTAAACACTGAAAAGCCTGCTTATCCAAGTTATTATACATAATACAGAATTCTTGGTTCCATGCCAGTCATCCACATCAGATGTCTCAGGAAAAACATGCAAAACATCCTAAACCGTTATTATGAAATAACATGTCCACAGGATAAAAGCATTTCTCAATTTATTTCATTTAGGGGCTGACTCATATTAAGATACAGGAAACCATCACTTCTTTGGTCACTACAACTCTTCCCTTGACAGTAAGTTTTCCTGCTTTCACAGGTCTAGGCATGTCTTTGTTAATTCACTCCAGCATCCCATATAATTTAACCATGTACACCCTCTTTTTCCCTGTAAATCTAATCCTTAGGCATCCTGCTGAACTTCCTTCCTTGTCATTATAGAGTCAACAGAATGGCTTGGGCTGGAAGAGAAGTTAAAGATCATCCTGTTCCAACCCCTCTGCTATAGCAGGGACACCTTCCACTCAACCAGGCTGCTCAGAGCTCCATTCAACCTGGCCTTGAACACTTCCAGGGATAGGGCATCCTCAACATCCCTGGGCAACATACCAGTGCCTCACCAGTCTCACAGTAAAGAATTTCTTCCTAATATCTAATGTAAATCTCTAATCCTTCATCTTAAGACTATTGCCTTGTCCTTGTAAAAAGTCCCTCTCCAGCCTTTCTGCAGGCCCCCTTTAGGTACTGACACAATGCAACATTTCCTTTTCTAGTTTATGAGCACTGTCTGGTTGTGCTATTACTAATAGTATTGCATTGTTACATATACTTGTATGCACATATTCTTAACAAACAAAATGCAAAGGAGTTGAGAGCTGTCTCCCCTTTTCAGTTCTAGCTCCTCTCCTCTCTCTTGGACTTAATACTAAATTAAACACTCTCAGAGCACACTGGCATCTGCTCAAGCTGGAAACCACAAGGATTCTATGCCCTTTTCAAAAAATTATCACTACAGGCAGAAACGTAAAGTGGGCTTCACCTCATTCATTCTGGATGACTGCAATAGTCCCCTCTGGCTGTTTTCATGTTTACCATCAGAAGAGGGATAAAGGCATCTTCAGAGGGCAATGTATCTCCTCCAACTCTGCATATGATGACAAGCTTGTGCTATTAACACAAGCAGCTTATGCTTGGTAGCACAAACCCTGCCCAAAGTATTTATGCAGGTTCTGTTTAGCAACAATGTGAGGCAAAAGTAAAGGGAGGAAGGAAAGTTTTTTATGAATTTACACAAGGACCACGTGCTTTGTGTAGGATCAAAAGTTTACCCTTTGCTGGATAATACTTCACCAACAAAGAAATGAACTGTAAGACAACAAAATCT
The DNA here is from genome assembly GCA_013400915.1 of Pardalotus punctatus. Classification (NCBI taxonomy): domain Eukaryota; kingdom Metazoa; phylum Chordata; class Aves; order Passeriformes; family Pardalotidae; genus Pardalotus; species Pardalotus punctatus. The sequence continues at coordinate 776,295 of VZTX01019306.1, read as the reverse complement.
GATCTATGACCCCGGTTTGGACTTTTAGCAATCTGAAAGCAAGCCTGCTGTCAAGAACTGATCAAGTAACATCAGCACTATGACCTGCTCCTTTCATTCCATAGCAAAGCTATTCCCTGACTATCTGCAAGCTCTATCACTAGATGATTTCCAGGGCCAGACTACGGTCAGGATTTTTATTTAAGACAAATTATTAACCTCTCTGTGTCCTTTAATTTTCAATGGCATAATGAAATGATATTATTATAAACATCCTAATTTAATTGACTCTTGTGGTGGGTAGACCCTGGCTGGACAGCAGGTACCCACAAGAGCAGCTCTTTCACTCCCCTCCTCAAATGGCCAGGGAATAAGAAATATTACAAAAGGCTCGTGTGTTGAAATAAGAACAGGGAGAGACCGCTCACCTGTTACCATCACAGGCAAAACCTCAACTTGGGGAAATTAGATTAAATTATTGCCAATTAAATCAGAGGAGGATAATGAGAAAATAAAGCTAAATGTTAAAAACACCTTCACCCCACCCTTCCCTTCTTCCTGAGCTTAACGTTTTGCCTAATTTTCTCTATCTCCTCCAACCAGCAATGCAGAGGGACAGGGAACAGGGGTTGCAGTCAGTTCATCACATATTGCCCCTGCTGCTTCTTCCTTCTCAAGACGAAGACTCCTCAAACTCTTCCCCTCCTCCAGTGTGGGTTCCTCCCATGGGAAACAGTCCTCCGTGGACTTCTCCAATATAAGTCCTTCCCATAGGCTGCAGTTTTTCTTGAACACTCAAGCGTGGGTCCCTTCACTGACATTGGTTCTGTTGGTCATAGAGGAAGCTTCTGGCAGCTTCTCACAGAAGCCACCCCTGTTGCCCCCTGCTACCAAAACCTTGTCACACAAACCCAACAGAGTCATAAAAAATCCATTTTCTAGAGGTCTTACTGCTTGAATGGGAGTTATAATTTTCTGTTTTATCCTATTATATTTCCAAGATTGTAAAATTCAGCAAAAGTACACAAAGCTATGCACACTGACATTTTGCAAAAATTACCAATTCCATTAACTTTATCCTAGATTTTTCTTTCCCTCCTTTCTCTCTCTTTAATTTTATTTTTACACCAACTCCTTTAGAGAAAACCTCAATGTTTATTACAGGCTAAAGCACATATAGTAGCCAAAGCTCTTCTTTCTTTGATCTTTATAAACTTTTCCTTTATTAGTCTTCTTTAACATTTTTTAGAATAAAATATGTAACCAACAGGAAGAAGCTTAACAGAACTTTTGAGAATAAATAGGAAATATTTTAACAATGAACAAGAAAATCTCACCCAAACTTCCACTGAGGTTTACGACTCCACAAGTTGAGAACACTATGAAGGAAAGGAAGCTGTAGCATTCTGCAGGGACTGCAAAAGAACATAAATTCAACAAATAATTCTGGATTTAAAATTTTGGAGCAAGAAAATTAGATCCCCAGGGCAGTATCTTTTAGTTCTCTGTAAGCAATAAGTCAGCAAAGGTAACTTCTGCATTTCCAATTGGCTTTGAAAAGGTCTTTCCACCGAGGCTCTAAAAGAAACTAATCTGCCATTAGATAAATGCAAAACCCTCCTACAGGCAATAATCAGTTTCAAATAGGAAACAAAAAAAGGAGCAGTTAGTTTTGCAGAGAAAAGAGGTCACCAGAATGATCCTACAAAGAAAATCTTTACTAGGGTTCAAGCTCTTTAACTTATAGAAGAGAAGAGGGAAATGCAAAACCATGACATTTGCTGATGATGAACATGAACTGCTTTTCAGGTCAACTTAATAAAAACAAAGGCCAACTATAAAAAGGTAGAGAGGGATCTCTTGAGAGTTAGTGGCAAACTAAAAGTCTGCCCCATAAAATTCAGTGCTAGAGATAAAGCTATGCCTGTACTGAAAAAAGTTATCTGCACAGTAACAGATGCTAAACCCATAATTACCATCCAGAAGAAAAACAGATCTTCAAATTTTCATAGTCTGCTCTATGAAAACATCAGCCAAGTGCTCAGAATTGTTAGCAAAGAAACTGAGATGAAAGCCAGGAGCTAGCTATATACACACCTGCTACAATACACATCCATGGTACCTCTTCAGTACTCTGTTCAGTTCTGCACCATCTGATCTCTATTCAAAAGTGACTGAAGAAAGGTATCATAGAGGTCTACCCAATTTTTAGTGCCACAGGGAAAGTGAATGATTGCTGTCTCTCATAACATAAGAACAGGAAAAGTCAAAGAAATCACAAAACAACCTCTCTGCTCAAACAGGGCCACCTAGTAGAGGGTGACAGTAGTGAAAAATTGTTTCCTGATGCTCAGGGGGAATTTCCTTTCCAGTTTCTGCCCACTGCCTCTGTCACCCGGCACCACTGAAAAGATCCTGGTTCTGTCCTCTTTGTACCCTCCCTACAGGTATTTATATAAATTGACAAGATCCCCCTGAGCCTTCTCTGCTCCAGGCTGAACAGTTCCACCTCTCTCAGCCTTTCCTCATGGAAAGAATGCTCATGGAAGGAATGCCTCTTCTCCATCTTTGTAACCCTTCACTCTACTCTCTTAAGTATGTCCATGTCTCTCTCAAACTGAGGAGCCCACATTTAGAAATTACTATTTCACTTATGAAAAGCACTTATGAAAACACTTGTCACAGGGTGTTGTGGATGCCATAGAGCTTCTGTGAATTCAGACAATTTAGGACATATTTCACATCATTATACAGATGTTCATTTTAGAAAGCGGTGAATCACCCATCTCTCTCTGCTGACTGCAAAGGATCCATGGCCATCTGATTTGAACACAGACATCTGAGCACATACATGCAGTTACTTGACTAGCTTTAAATATACATAACAGAATTCACTCACTCAGGTTAAGTTTACATCCTTTTATGCCCCACAACCTCACACTCTGAAGTATGAAGTTCAGCAGAGGCTTGTATCATAAAAGCTTTAAAGAGGAAGAAAATCAAACAAAAACTGAACAAACACCTCCTAATGTTCCAAAGTAAACAATCAAAGTTTTAAAAAATACTGCTTTATCCTAAGTTTTCCTTGTAAACAGAAAGAAGCAGACAAGGGGAGAAGGAGCAAAACTGCTCTGTACCCTTAATTCAGTTGGAAAGATTGTGCTACCCTGCATTTCTCAAGTCAGTAGCACCCAGTATATTGCAAAGGACAAAGGACTCACAAGTGTCTATCACCTATTCATAACAAACCCAGAAAAAGTGCCTAAGAAAAATAATCTCACATACGTTCTCTCACCATCCCAGCTCTCTGTGCAAATAGCTCTTCTGTGCTTTCTCCCCTCTGTGTGATGTTTGCATGTTTCTCTGTGCAGCATTAAGAGAAGAGGAGGAGAATGACCTCATCCAAGCTGCTGCCTGGACCCAGCCAACTGCTTAAAGTGGAAAGAAAGCACCAGCCATTTGGCTGCTAAGTCATCAGCTGTATCTTTTCAGGGACAAGAGAGTGAGCAGTGATCAGTTTTTGCAAAGACACCTAACCTAGTAAGAGGACTGCAGGCTTTGGATTGCATGTAGAAAGTAATTCTTGAGTGTTGCTCCTATGTTCATTGCTTTCTGACGGTTTCCAGCAGCACCCACCCTTCTCTGTGCTCTGTTTATCACTCAATGAAATCTGTGTGCAGTGCATACAGAATCTGCATGTTCAGATGTGGTTTGGATTTACACTTACCTAACCTGCAGGCAATACTCTTTCTTGGCTATCATCCTTCATGTGCTTCCACCCTTCTTCCTACCCTTCCAACTTACCCAAAATTACGTAAAGATAGAAATGTAAGATGAAAGAAACCAAGGTAATTTCACAGCAATAGCATTTCAGTCCTCACTGGCTTTCTGAGAAAGACAGATCCTGAAATTTCAAAGCCCCAGTCCTTGCTGAATGGTAATCACACAGCTTGTAAAAGACAACCCAACCATGCTTTGATAGTTTAAATGGGTAAGCCTACTGATGGTCAGGTACTCAAGCAAGAGGCAGACAGGTACCTTTTAGTCACAGCATTCTCACTTTTGGAGCATCTACAGATTCTTTTCAGGTGCAAAAAAGCTTCATACAATCACTTTTTTCAATTTCAGTGCTGAAATTTACTGTGTATGCACATTTTCTCTCAAGCAAGGTTTTCACTCATATGCAACTTTCTTTTTATGGAACATAATAGACACAAATATTTCAATGAAGTACATACTTAAAGCTAAATAACACACAAATTCCATTCATCAAATATAATTATTGCTAGAACTGTGCATCTGTTTTTAACAGCTTTAGAGCCAAAAGGTTTCTGTTCAAAATTTGGATAGCATGCTCAACTGGAAATAAAAGATTGTATCTTGTATGCAAAGCTACCATCAGTCAAAGCCAAAACTCAAAAAAAGACAAAAGAGGGAAGGGAACAGAACAGTGCCATAAAAACAGTTAAGTTTAACGTAGATCAGAACACACTATGACCTGTTGCCAAAAGGTTCAATGACTTAATAAATTTGTCTGCTAAAAGCAAACATATTTTCAATACTGACCAGAACCAAGCACACATCCAGCACACAAGAGTCATTCCTATTCAGAAACATGAAGGTAGCACTGCCTGGTACAGTAATCCTATTTCTTGGGCATATTTTAAGTGGCCCCAGAAGCTTCTGCACATTTTATAGCTACTATCAATGGTTTTTATTTTACAGGCAAACTTCAGTAACAGATGATTTTTTGCAACATAGAAAATATTTTAAAAGCAAAATATTCTTAGGGGGAAAACAATAAAAAAAGCATGAAGGCCATGGGCTTATTTTGTTTTCAAAATAATTTATGTGCCAAAAGAAAATACTCAAGTATGTGCTCTCTGACACCCCATTATTGCACAAAGCAGCCCGGGACATACATTCCTCTTAATACTAATCAAGCATTGTCTCCTATGCAATTAAGCAGAGGCAGGAACATGTTGCAATGGAATCCTTTCTGCTAAAGCCAGTGAAAAGAATGAGTCAGAGCACAAATCAGCAGGGACAATGCTCTTACTCACCTAAAAGGAACCAGCAGTTTTCAGTTTTAATACCTATTTACATATAACATAAATTGAAATTAATCAACTACACTGCATGAGTAGATGACCCATAAAACTATTCACAAGAGGCATTACTTTAATTTAGAAAATTGTTCTTTCTTCCACTCTGTAAACACTACTGTGGCAATTTTCATAGGAAAGTACTGTGGGAAACAGTCACCTCTGCTTTGGGTCATTTAGTAAACTAATGGCCCTCTTGAGGATATTTCCTTATGACCTTAATTCAGAGAACCATTAACTGTCAAGAAACATCAGTCATGGTAATCATTCTTACTACTGTAAACTACAAATATTCAAAATGTAAAAAATAATTCTATTTTCTTAGCTCTTGGGAAAAATCCTGTTCTCACTCTGCAGATCAGGTGAAAGGACTCAGGCAGTTCTAGGGTCATTTCTAGTACTGTCATATTTCCCCTGATTTCTAACTTCCCCGTTATGTCAATGGTCACATTAACCATACTCACGATGAAGAGCTGAGTGAATATTGTAATACCTAGAAGAAGTGTAAATATTGAACATTACTGAAAACACACTATTTTAATTCATAGTCTCTTCCTAGTTATTAAAACATGTAACTAACAAGTTGAAAGCTTCCTAAATGATTGGATTCCTAAATTTTAAGTGGACTTTTGGATTATACACACAATCATTGTATGCCGGTGTGGCAACAAAAAAACCAACACACAACCACCAAAGCATACCAATCCAGACAGGCTCCCATGAAGTGCAGGAATCATAAGTCATCTTGTGCTGTTTTGTTCAGCAAATTATTCTCTTCCCAAATAACCTGCAAAAAAAAAAAAAGAAAAAGCAAAATGTAACATATTTACATTCAAGGCAGGACAAGATCGTAATAGCAAAATCTTCCCTGTAATAAAACTTTATTTTTATTGGAAGAAGTAGAATATGTTGTGTCTCCTGACAGAAGGCAGATTGCATGCCCCTTTCCTGCAGAAGGTGTAGAAAGGACTAAGGCATCAAAGCTTCACCAAACCAAAGAGATCCTCAGCTATGTCATCTGTGGATCATAAGAATCTCACCATTTAATACTAGTATCTGCCAGAGCTGGAGTAACACGTTGTTTCAGGTCCCATTCAGATGGATATGTTTATTTCACTTCCGGACCAGCTGACAGCAGCCAGTTGCCCTAAGTCTTACTGGATCAATTAAAATACATTTTTAACTTTAACCATCAGGATCCTGGTCTTGATATCCCCAAGGACTCTCAAAACAATAATACTTAAATCTACAGAGTCCTACTGAGCATCATAAAGAAGATGAATACATTTTCTCCAAACAGCAAAGACAACAGCATACAGTACTGGAAAAACAAGGGATAAGAAAACAGGTCTAGAGAGGAAGAATAAACCATTAAAGTTTCAATGCAGGATCTCAGCACTTCCTTTACATGTGCTTGCACCAATCAATCATCATCATACTGTCAATATATCTCATATAGTTAAAATTATCTTTGCAAACTGGGCATAACATAGCTAAAAAGCTGCATATTCTATTACGACCTGTTCTTAACTGAGAACATCAATTTTCAATGTAGCTTTTCCTTATACTCTTAGAAGGAAGCCATAAAATTTCAGTGAGCCTTGAAAACTGAGTTTATGTCACACTAATAGTTTTAAGTGACCGAATTAATATTGTTTATATATATATATATGTAAAGAGGACAAATACATGAGGCACTTTACATGCTTGTTTTTAAAAGGCTACATAACTTCTAATTTCTGCAAGAATAAGCTTTAGAAACATCTGCATCCAGTCACCTCCACACTGGAACAGAAGATGTCAGGACCCTTCAGGAACAAGTTTCTAAATAAAATACGTACACAGTCCATGAGTTTATAATGGCCTTCAGCAAGGGAAGCAATTAAGAACAAGCTGCATTCTAAGACCATCCATAATGTACTGCCCCCTCAGATCATTCAAGTGCTGAGTTTCTGTAGCTGCAGCCAACTTAACACAGACTTAAACACCCAAAACATAAAGCCTGATTTGCCAGACTGGAGTCTGCTGAGACATCTGCCTTCTGCACAACTGTTGGAGGTTGAGAGGTGTGGAATTTTTTCCCCTTCCCTGTCGCTAGGTTACTAATGACTGGATACTTAAGGACCATTAACTTCTTTTGTAAGAGACAAAAGGGCTAGCTGGGCGTGGGGAGGAGAGAGCAGAGGTGGTCATCAGATAGGCACTCTGACCACGGGCAGCTGAGGAGGCAGCAGTGGGAACGGAGCTCCTCAGCTACCAGCGGCAGAAAGTTCCTTCGTGTCCGCGCTGCTTTGCTTCTTGTTGGTGAGTGAACTTTCCTCTGGGAAGGGGATGCTCCTGGAGGGCACATCCTCCTGGCTGTGCTGGCAGTTTCCTGCCCAAGGGGGCCGGCAGCCGCCGCCCCACGCTCTCCCTGTGGGAGCACTGCTACAGCTGGGGAGTCCCTGCCACCTTCTACCGGCAAGCCCGGCTGGGCTCGTCTCTGCCACCCCTGCTCCCTGCTCTGAGCTCCTGCCCCACGTCTGCTGCACGCCCGCCATTGCCCTGCCCGCCCCGCCCCGCCCGCTGCCTCTGGGCACTTCAGCACTGCCCGCACCCACAGAGCTGACCGCGCCACAGCGCCCCCTGCAGCTGCGCGGGAGTCATCGCACCCGCCCTGCCCGGCCGGGAGCCCGACAGCGCCCCTGCCGGCTGGGACCGGAACTGCACCAGGTGGGAAAAGCACTTGACAGCTCAGAGACTTCTGTCACTGCATCTTCTGGTTTTTGTTTGTTATTGCTACTGTTGTTATTGAATTGTTTGCCTTGCCATAGATATTAGTAAAGAACTGTTATTCCTTTCCCCATATCCTTTGCCTGAAAGCCCTTGATTTCAAAGTTATAATAATTCGGAGGGAAGGGGGTTCACATTTGTGGGTTTTAAGGGAGGTTTCCACCTTCCTTAGCAGACACCTGTCTTCAAACCAAGACAATAACACATTATCTAGCCACAAGGGAAGACAGTGTCTGAAAGATTTTTCTGGTAACCTATTAAACAGGTTGTTTTCCATTAGCACAAAGATTTGGTCCTTACATTTATTCTACAGAACAAGGAGGGAAGGAAAACACAATTCTAGATTTACCTGAGCATAGAGATAAAATGTAGCCATTTGATTATCACAGACCTTCTCCATTTGGTTTGTTCCTCTTTAGTGAGGTAGGTAATATAAACTGTTAATTTTCCCTCTTATGCTTTCTGAAGTGTCAAAGAAGTGAATAGGTTTGCAAGGAGGCAGAAAACTACTGGGAGCCTGGACAGATTAAGTACCTCAATAACCTGTAAGATCTTCCCACTAGACAAGCACATTCTCTGACACAAAAGCCATTTCCAATCTCTACTTGCAGTATCATAGAAAACATTCCCAACTCTCATTAAAATGAAAATATAATTAAAATCAATTTAGAAGAACATCTAAAACATCACTATGAACTAGGAAATTCCTTCACTTCAAGCTTCCAAGAAGGAAAAAAAGTAAAGGTACTTTTTCAAAGTAAATCTGGAAAATTTTATTGAATTGTAGTAACTTGCAGAACTTGCTGGGCAAGATTGCTCTGGGTAGTTTTCTGTTAACGGTTAGGGGTTAACACTGTTTCATAATGAAATTCCTTTTTCCCCCCGCTCCATTATAAATGATTAGTCAGACTTTTTTGTAAGAACAGAGGGGAAAAGCTCTGTAACCCTTCATGAAATATGACTGCAACGATTCCTGTTCCTGTACTTGTGGAATTACAACCTTGATGATATCAGCACTTAGACCTAGCAGAACTACTTGAAAGGGTAGTCCTGATCTTTTCCTCCTTCATTCATTCATTCCTGAACCCAGATCCCCAGTCCCAAAGCAGAAGGAATGATCTGGACTAAAACAGACTCTGGCAAGCATATTTAAGCACTTCACATTTCTGGCCTGAAGCTGTGAGATGCTGGGGAACACAGATCAAGGCTTAAGATGTAGATTTAGCTTCCACATACTAAGAGGTACTTTTAATTCAAGACAGTCCTGTGCCACAAGCAAGAACGGTACAAAACTTGTACTTACTGATGATCATAGGGAAATTTGCATCTTATCAGGTCTATTTCAATTCCCCAAACCAGGAGCTGTCATTTCCACAGAACTGCAATAGTGGAACTAAAATCATAAAGATCTTAAACACCATTAAACTTAAAAGTGTTTCCCACAAGTATTCAGATTACATTTAAGACTTAGCAAGAGGTTAGAGAAGGTAAAAAATATTAAGAAATTGCTTTTCAAATCAGTCGTATCTCTGTTACACACTTTACTGACAACTCTCTACATCTCCTCATGCCTAGTCCATAGCTGTATTTTATCAAGCTCTCATCAAGTTTTCCTAACATTTTCTTGCAACACTAAGTCAAACCACAGGCAACAATGAAGTGAAATACTGAAAACTTACTTCCTTCACAAAAAAGTCAGTCCATCAGAAGATAATAAGCAAGTACAAAAGCCTGCTTCAAGTCAGAAAGCTTTAAGAGTTGTCTTAAGGCTATTTTGGCTTTTCAACTGAAGAAACTTCTCCAGTATATTCTCCTAATGAAAGACTGAGCTCTGTGAAAATGTTTCACCTTCATATACCCTAAGGTAAAGATCTAAAGGCTCCTGGTATTACATCATTCTTACTTCCTCTGTAGTGCCACAGTATACCCAACATACACTATTGCACTGCTTTCTGCTAAAAACAGACAAGGCAAAATTTTTTGTCAGTAGTTTTGACAACAGCTGTTAGCATACTGGCTTCTTTAGCAAGCAAAGGCTTACAAAATTCAGCTTATGGTAATACAATCAGCAGCAGTATTCTACACTGATGGAATTTAAGCTGTCTCCCCCACAAACCTGTTTCTTGAAACAAAATTTATTTTAACAAAAATTCACCTTTTAATAAAAAGACGCAGGGATGCTAATGAAAAAGTGATTAGAATGACCAAATGTGTACTCTCTTCACACAGTGTGCTGCCCACAAGTTCCTGGGATTTGTTTAGCTCCCAGAGCAAAGCAGGAACAGCTCCTGCTTCTGCTTTTCCCACAGGGATTCAGGTCATACTAGAGCCAAGTCCTGTGCCTGCCCAGGAATCTTGCTGCTGCAGTACAGGTATTAGGGATCTCACTTCTTGGCACCTGGCTCACACAGAAGAGGGGCTGGTAGCAAGTCAAATGAGGAGACTGTATTTCACCAACAGAAACACTCCCACTTGCAGCACCCTGCTCTCAGAGTGCTCAAAGGCTGCAATGGTAAGATTTAGCTGAGAACAAAAGATTTACTTTATATGCCTATTCATATTGTAACTTTTCTTCTCATGCATATAGACACATGTGCATGTTTTTCCAATACTTATTATCATTTCTATTCAGCCAAAAACAAACGAAATTCTTAATACAAAAAAAAAAAAAATCTAACAGTTATAAGTGTTCCTTTGATTTTTTCCCCCCCAGATTTACACTATACTTTGCTTTTAATCTAAATTAGTCAACTAAAAATCAGCTACATGTTACAGTTGTAACTTATTTTTCCTAATAGTGAAACAGAGAACAAATGAACTACCTAATTCTTAATAGTTAATCTGTGTCATCTGATAGATTTGATAGCTTCAGAATTATTTTTGGGTCGTGCCAGCCAAATGAGATAGCACTTTCAGGATAGCAACTATTTTGGAGAAACAATCCTAGACAGAAATCTATTCACACTAGAGATTAAAAGACAGTTAAATTAAGAGCTCCCATCTGGACAACTCTTAGGGTAAGATGACATATTACAGATGTTCAGATGCTATGCAATACAGGCACTAACAATTTCTGTACAGACCCAACAAGCAGGGCTTGGACCATGCATCCCAAAGAGATTAAAAAAATTTATTACATTTGCAAGCCAAAAATATTTAAATGAGCCAATCTGATGATTTTTAAAGCACACTTTTGTTTTAATGTAATACAAGAGATCAATACTTCAATTTTTACTGGTTTTTAAATTATAAAAATGCAAATAAAGATGTGCATCAACTGAAGAATTCAAGTCCTTTTTAAGAACAATCTCTTTAAGTAACTTATAATTCACTGTTACAAATAAATTAACAGTTAATTGAAGGGATTTTATACTACGCATTAGCTGTGTGCTAATTGGGAACTATTAAGTAAAGAGTAGGCCAAATCAAATGCCTTGCATAGATGGTTTCAGTAGTTCTGAGTTCACAAACTTCATATTTAAGAAAAGCTTCTTTCCATGGAAAAGCTCCTTCAGTCATAAGTTAGGGACTTACACACTATTTAAAAAAAAGTAATGACTATAAAAACCCCAAAACCCAAAAAAAAAAAACACACTGCCAAAAAGAACAAGCAAGCAAGCAACCAACAACAACAAATCCCCAAACCCCTCAAACCTACAAGGAGAAGTATTACCAGAAAGGTGTAATCCATTAATTCCCATTGTCTTCCACTTTGGTAACTGAAGATCGTAATTCCCTACTCAACCAAAGACAGCTGAAATATGATCAATTAATGAATTTTGCAAATTATAACACTGTTTCTTCAGTTACAGACAAGTTTACTTGGTCTCAATTTAGACATGAAATTGATCCTGAGAAAATACTATCTGGAATTTATCATCTTGCATGCAGAATAACTCTAAACAGGACAACAAATGTAACATATAACTTCTAATCCAATTACAATTACTCAGTAACGGCTAAAAAATTCAGACCAAGAGACTCGTATCAACTTTTCAAAACACTGAAACACACAAAAGTTGGTAACAACTCAAAGTTACGGACATCATTTATAGGAAAACAAGCATCATGACATCCAGCATGAGATCAGAAAATTAAACCCTCGCCTCTGTGCACTCTATGAATCTCTCTATAAACCTTAATGTCAATGTTGAAATTAACATTATTCAGCATAAGACATCAAAAACCAACACAAACAAAATCAGAAGTGACGTTTCTCCTGTATTTCCAACTCAGGAGGGGGGGGAAAAAAAAAAAAAAAAAAAAAAAA
>VZTX01019306.1:725279-764162 GCA_013400915.1 Pardalotus punctatus | reverse complement strand
GGGACAAAAAAAAAAAAAAAAAAAAAAAGAAGCTCTTTCTTGCCAGCTTTCTTGTGGGTCCTACTGCTCCTTCCACCACACAATGAGCACACAGAGAATGACTTTCAGGAAAGATTCAATGCATCCTTCAGGGGCAGGGACCAGGGCAATTAAACTTGCACAGTTCCAAAGGCCCTCAGCAAGGAGCAAGAGGAAAAGTCATGTTTTACATGCTATGAAGTTCTAGTCTGCACCTAGCTATTGTTCCAGTGAAAAGACAGTGGCAGATCCTGATCCATATGCAAACTGACAGTACTCATATAAATACAATAAATCCAGTCATTTGACATTCATGGAGGGCATTAAGTGTACTATAACTTTTCCATCTCCACAAAGACCTCTGTTGCCTACCTGGCTGAAAGGACCAGAAACAGTTCCCTCAAACATACTCTAAATAACAGTTCAAACACTGCACATTGAGAATGTTCAACACTGCTGGAACAATGACATATTTTCCAGAATGTCTTTTACTGAAAACCATTTAGTTTCAATTCAGAACACATAGAATGGAAATTCTACCAACCACCTTGTACACACCTGAAAACCTTCCTTAGCCTTCCATTTCCTATTTAGCTCACAAAATATCTTTTCTTGGGAAGTTCTTACCATTTTCAGTCTTACCAAGAGCTCTTCAGATGTCCTTTTTGTTACAGAAGTAGCTATGGCAAGTTTCTGAAGCTCCACAGACTGAACCATTGCCTGTCCTATTCCCAGTCCACCTTACCAACAGGAGAGGGTGCTGTCTGTCCTGCAGGCTCTGCTTACTTAAGTCACATCTTTATCCCTATTAGTTGCATACTTAGCTAGAATGGCTCATGTATGCTTGCCCTTCTCGGTGGTAAGAAAAAAAAACATCACCTCTGCTGTATTTGTCAATAACCCTGGTCTGGAAACCTGATACATTTTCAGCAAAAGCACTAGGAAAAAAGAACCAAGTATCTTCTTGGGCAGAGCAAGTATCAAAATCACAATTCAATTCCTCTGCTCTGAGCAATTTCATGTATGTATATCAAATAGCTATAATACAAATATTTATAAATGAAGTTCAAAACCTGTAACTTTACCAGGTCTGTAGAAGCTCTACCCTTTCCCAAGTACTCTGAAGCATCTCAGCTCACTTCCTCATCCCAGTCCTTCAGTCAGACCATATTGCTGCCAGGTCTTTGTTATACTGTTATCTATCCACTGGTCCGTATTTTCAATGATTATTTTAAAACCTGTTTCACTGTACAGCTTCTGTCAATTTTCTAATTTCCATAGCAAATTTTTGTTCAGTGACCCACACGACAGGTAGTTTGAGTGGGAAATTAAGGTACCTTTTGTAAATACTAACAAAGCAATGAAAATTAACGAACCATAAAATACAGGAAATTGACTTCTCATCACATCATCTATCTACCCACCTAAATGAGTTTAAAATACCAGCTTCATGCAGTCTGATATTTTAGGGACACCCAGTTGCCACTTCATTTATAGTCTGTTTCCTTAGCAACACTATAATCCATCTGGCTGCAGAAAGCTAAATTCTCAAACCATACCCTCCCGTACACCGGAAATAGGCTCAAAACCATTTATATTTTAAATAGCGTACAGTCATCGTGATGACTGAGCATATAAATTAATCTGGAAAGGCAATAATGTCCTTAAAACACACATGCAAATTCTCACTGCTCTAGTTTGAAAAACTAGTTCCTGTACTGAGAATATCTTCTACCAAGAGTTTCAGAAATGAAAATACTTCATCTTTGTTCCACCATGTGCAGCTGAAGAGGCCTTCAGAACTACACACAGTCAATCAGTTCTCTTAAGACTTTTCTAACAGAGGTAATTTGAAAGACCTAGGATGCAATGCCATTAACGCGGGCCAAAAAAACCCCGATGAAAGTTGATCACATTACAAGGTAGAGCCACTTGTCTTAAAAATACTTACTCTCCAACTTTTTGCATCTAAAACTATAAATACCATCTATACAAACTAAACTAAAAATCCAGTCCACAGCATTTAAATATTAAGAGCGTAAAAATCACAGGTTGAAAATATTCAGGAAAGCCAGGTGAAGAACTGGAGGCTAACTAGTAATCTCCCAATGCAACTGGATAACATTACACCTTTTATAACCAGGATGAATAGATACAATTTAAAATCACAGAATGTATCTTAAGCATACACCATTTTGCATAACTTTGGCAACTTCAACCTTGCAAAAAGATATTCTACATATCTAGTTATGTAGAATAGAACCATCACGGCCTATATCTCAAAGACCCATCAACAGCAAGCCAGTCTTTAATCCACAGAATAACTCCACCATGCAATGAATCATTTTAGTGACAAACCTGTATAGCTTTGCCTGACTTTGCTGTACAGTGGCGGCACACTGCCTGACCCACTGACAGCAACTGAGGAGGTCTGAGCAGACTGAGCAGTGAACTGGGAAAGCCTTTCAGCAATGTCTGGCAACTTTGGTAAGTGCTTATCAATATGAAGCCCCAACCTCAGACCTTAGGGAAGTTTGTTTCCTTACCAGCATCTGGTTTTACACACACCAACCCCCTCCCCATTTTCCTCCTACTAGGGCTGAGACCAATCTCACCTAAATTCAACACAACTTTGAGGTAACCGCATAAGCTTACTCAGCAGTTAGACAGAACATGCATTTCTGGAAAGGAAATCCACCTAAATAATTCCATGTATCTATTTAATTTCTCTTGTTTCATAACAGTACTGTATATGAACACCTCTCAGTATCTACAATGGTCTGCATACGCCTGCCTGAAAATCTGACTCATGCTTCTATGTAAGAGCTACATAATGCTTAATAAGTACATTCCACAATTCTGCAGTATCAGCAAACTACAGAAATTGCCCTGTCAACAGCTGACACCAGCCTCCCCCAGGAGTGATTCACCAAGGCCCCCCATCCTAGAGTTAGGATGCTGGGATCCTCAGTGTGCTCGGGAGCTAGCCAGGATCCCATGGAACATCATAGCAGAATCAAGATAACACACCTTTCCCATCATTTCAGAAGAGTGAAATCTCGGAAGACCACCAAAGCAACCTCATGCCTAATTCGCAGTCATTTATACTGGCATCCAGAAACAAAGAATCCAATTATTTACTCAAATAGCTGCATATCCAAGAACAGAAACCAACTTTGCAAACAGTGCAAAAAGCAGAGAAAATATTCCAGGGCTATTACATTTTCAGCCTTGCTGATAATAGCTTGAAGTATATCATTGTATTGACAGTGTACCATGAAGATGCTTTTTCAAGTCTATCATTTGTGGTGGCCTTGAAAACACACATTTAATCCAGTTCATTTGGATCTAGCAGTTTAACAGCATAAGTGCTATTACCTGAGATTTCATGCTTTGATTTGATATCTCCAGAAAAGATTAATGCAGTCAGAAATCGCTTTCTTATCAAAACGAAAGGAATGGGGAGAGAAAACATTCCTAACTTCAGTCAAATGCACTCAACCCCATCCCTATCCTCAGAATAAACACAATGGAAATTTCTGATGGCAGATACAGATGCCCCAACATCAGTAATGCCTAGTACAACTTCTCTCTGTTATAAAAACTCTCAACATGCCTGTATGAGTCATTATTAAATATTGCCACATTTCTTTTAAATGTCACCTCCTTATCACAAGTGACACACTTGGAGCTTGAGCAGACATGCTGAATGAATTCAGTCATGTAAAGGATGGAATTAGCTTTTCTCAGCTCTACTAACTCATGAACCCTTCAAACCAGAAATAAGGCAAGTGGTGGGAGAACCCACTGCAAGTCAGTTGATTTTGCTTCAAAAATAAAGAGGTAGTTCCTTTCCAGGCCACATAATTTTTCCAGAGTACTCAATACAAGCATAGTCTGGGGTACTAGTGGGCATGTGTGCACCATTGAGAGAATGGAGTCACAAATACAGCACACACATTTTTTCAACATTTCATAACGTGTCTTTGGCTAGATGTGGGAAGTTTGGATTTTTGTTTGGAGATTTACTTTGGCTCATAAAGTCATTTTGGTAATAGGATGAAACACAGGCAATTTGGATATGAATACCATTTGAAATCATTATATGCACTTTGGAGTTTATATATGCAAAAGCATATACACATATAGTTAGTGATATCAAAAATCATGTATATATTATGTTCAACACTTTTAAACACATCCACAAGTCTCATGTAAGACTCAAGAAAATGGTCTAGAGAAAATTCAGAAGTGACAACTGACAAAAGAGTCAAAATCAAAATGAACAAGTAATAAAAGGCTTGTTGGAGTACTATCTGCTGAAAATAAGAACTTAATCAACATACGTAATGTGTTTTCAAATTACTTTTTGAGTCTGACAAAAAAGAGTCATTATTTTTCACAAGATATCAGTCTATCATTATACACAATGAACCTTGTACAATTCTTTGAAAGGGATAATTTTATGAATTACACTACTGATGTGGAAAACTTGTAGCAATAATCACTTCTAAGTAGTATCAGGTTTTGAAATTCAAAGACAGCTTTAGAAAGATAGGATTACTATTTTACAGTTTGCATTAAAAACACACACTTTTTCTTCCGCTTTGTTGCACACTTTTCCCCTTGTGCTCAAAGCAATCCAAACTGAACACCTCATTTGTGAACTTTTCCTACTGCTTTTTTTCCTCCCATCACATTTTTTCCTTTTTAAAAGGGAAGATAACTAGCACAAGACAGCAGGGTAATGAAGATAATGAACTTTTCCTGAAGAACTGCGATATAGAGATGAACATCACCACAAAAGAAACACACACTGAAGTAAATTATTAAGCATTCAGAATAGGCTGAGAGTATGACATGTGATCATATATTGAGCAATGACAAGAAAATAAAGGACTGTCAAGGTGCCCACTAAGGATTAACCTTGCCTAAAAGTAGCTGTCCTGAAAGCTGAATAGGCAGGCTAAAAGAGCCATTGAGACTCTAATGATACAAAGCAGAGAGACATTGAGCAAATAATACATCCATAGGTAGAATAAACTACTTTCTGAACAGGCTTATTTTTCTCTCCACTGACTGTGCCTGAAAGGCTAGTTGAGACTACCTCAGTGTCAGTGTCATACTCTGCAGATCATTTCTAACAGAGCCCTCAAAAGTAGCCTGTAGTGAGTGGGTTTAAATTCGCTGTGCAGGGGGTCCATACACCCAACAAGGCGAAAAAAAAAAGACAGGATGACACAGCTGGCTGTCAGAAGCCCAGCTTGAAGACTTAGATTTACCTCCTAAACCACAACCATCTATTCACTACACATAACGAGGCAGTCACCTGATGGAAAATACAATGCATGATCATGTATGAGAAAGGAAAAATTTCAAACATCTAATCTGTTTCAAAAAGCAAGGCCAGCCAAATACTTTTTATTTTTCCCCCATAAGCAAAAAAGTCATTCTACTGATTTGATAGGTCTGTTATTGAATAAGGTGTGCAACCATGGCTGGAACGGGATTGTTTTTTATGTACTTGGCAAAAGTTATTTATATTCCTAACAGAAAGTGTGTTATTAAGCATCAGAAAAATATCTGCTGCTTTTAAGAGCACAAGAATCTCATTCTTCTTGGAGGTTCACAGCAAAGGACAAGGACAATGGACACAAGCTACACTACAGTAACTTCAGTTAAGGTTTACGAAAAAAACTTCATAGTGACAGTGGTCAAACACTGGAAAAGGTTACTCACAGAGGCTATGGAATCTCCATCCTTTGTGATATTCAAAACTCAAGTGGACATGACCCTGAGCGACCTCATCTAACTTCCACCCAGACTCAGCACTGAGCAGAGTGGTGGCCTACATGACCTCCTGAGGTCTCTTCCAATCTCAATTAATCTGTAGTTCCGTACCCCAGCCTCTGTTCACTTAGGTTATAATAGCAATTATTTCCTCACTACAGCCTGTAAAATCTACACACTGGATCTGAAAGCCAGTTTCCCCTCTGCTTTTTTAACCTGATCTGCTTGCCCAGCTGACCTGACCCATGCAACTCTAGGGCTGCACACCAGATTAGGACAAAATATTCTAACCGGCCAAATGAAGTCACTAGCCCCTACAAATTACATATTAAATCAACAAAGAAAAGGATGTGGCAGAAAAACGTAGAAAGCAGCTGAGCAATAAGATAGCCCAGAAAGAAACAGGTAAGTAGAATATTGCAGGGGAAACAACAGTAAAGTCACAAGACAGCATTGCCCTGTGGCAAAAAGAATGGAAACTGTGCATCAATGCTTCACCATCCTCTTCAAGTCAGTTATATCACATAAAAATTAGGAGGTAATATGGGTTATTTCGTAACAGATGTATAAAGTGTGCTATCTCCCTTCATTGTCAATCCACCTATGGATCACGATCTACTACTATATTTTAGACAGTTACAGCTGCAGTTGGCATTTAGAGGTTCTCACTCTGCTAATGACATAAGAAATGATCAAAGATACCCCAGAAAAAAAATACGACTTTTGCTTCTATTTCTTCTAGGAGTGAAAAAAAGCACTGGGAAAATTACACGCCCACAAAGTGTGCTAAAAAATTAATGCTACCAAGGTTCAAAAGTCAAGCTCTGAAGACTTGAGAAGTAGCAGTTATCAAACTTCAATTAAACCCTGTGACATAGGCTTTAACTACACGACTATTTAGTATTTATCAACACAGAATCCGGCTTCTTTCAGAAGGTGCATTGCTCACCAACATGAACAAGTGTTCAAAACCTTGCTTTCTCCACAATTACTGTATGTCACCATGTCATATTTAATCAATACAATTCAAGCTTTGCTTTAGTAACTCCAAGGATGGGAAAATCCAGGAAGAGAAGCAAAAGTCATAACCAGTCACTAGTTCTGGTTGCCTGAATTGAGATGCAAAGCGCTCTGAAAAAAATTGGGTCCTAGACAGTATGAAGCACACTTCCCAAAGGCCACATCATCACTATTTCAAAGCTTTAAATTTCCAAACACTTCTGTGCTTATGTGGTCTTGATAATATTCTTTTAAACACAGCTTGTGTATAATAAACATCTAGACTGAGGTAAATTAGGTTACAGTTATGCAAGAGATTTCTCAAAATGCCATTCAAACCAGTGGGACTCCTCAGATACCTCCAACATGTACTTAAGTGTAAATACACCTTACTGAATCAGTGCTTTTACACAGGCAAGGCAAAAAAACCCCCCAAAAACGATAGCTCACCTTTCTCCCAAACCACACACTGAAATAGCTCAATATTAAGAACTGTATTTTAGAAGGTTTCATTCAAACGAAATCAACAGGAATTTCACTGAGCCAAGCTGCCTGTTTGGGAAAGTACTTTAAAGCACTTACCCAGTCCCATCACATACATAAGGTTTGCATAAGTATCCAAGTATTACCCTCAACTGGAAATGAGATGGTTAAACAATTTTTCCTATTCAGGTTCAAACTGTGCTACTAGCTAGGTTAACAAAATAAAGGTTGTTAGCAAATTACAGAGATAAAAAGTACACTGTTCTATTAAGATATTTTATATGTCTATGAGAGGCAGAATGACCCCACCATTTTCCACCTGAAACTCTACTTTTGGATCCTACACATAGGATTCCTTAGATAATAGTTGTACTTCCTCTTGCCTCACTCTCTTCATTTTTAACAATTAAGTCTGACACCCTTTAGAGGATGAAAAAGAAAACAAACCCAACTTGCTCTGACCAACTTGCTACTTCTAACAAAATAATTATAGAAGCTCCATGTGACTGCAGGCCATGAACCTTCACATCTAGCCATCAGAACTGCTTATGGACAGGCATTGCCCGGGGAGCACATTCCCTGACAACCAGAACAAGTCGCATAAGCCTTTTCCTGATCCTCTTTGCCTCTCCCTTATAGGCAGTGGGAAAACCACCAAGCCTTCACCTAGCCCCTCTTCACCCACATGCACAAGCAGAGAAAGAAAAAAAGGAAGAAAGCAGTCCTGGCACTTCTCAGCAGATGACTATGAAAAGCAGCATTTTATAGTGCCAGAGATCCTCAATGAAGGGAAATTAGATCACTATGATTGCATACAGAGTTAAAGGGAGGCTATCTGCAGATAGACTACGTTGCAGATACACTATGTCCACACTAGTAACTCAAGCAATGCCAGGAACCATTCCCTGGAAATGGAATTCACTCTCACATAGACTGCTGAGCTGCCACAGACCAACACGGCATCCTTCTAACACAGGCCAGGTACAGGTCTCCCACACAAATTTCCTGTTCTGGAAAGCAAGAGAGTTAAGCAGCACTGACAAGGGCTAAGCCACAGTACTTGGCTTCAGAATCAGAAAATGGTCTTGGGTGCATTAAATGAACTGCAGAGAAATGATCACAGCCTCTCCAGGCTTTATTTGCTATTGTTCCTAGAGGAGTATTTTAAAAGTGGCAAATGCAATGATGAAGCACACAAGAAATGCCTGATAAGCACCACCTGACATAAGTCACCTACACATTGTAGCACATAAGAAAATTAGAAACTCATAGAGTTTATCTTGCCTTCTTCCTGTTTCCTCTGAGTAGGCAGACGTTGCATATGAACTACTAATTTCCAGAGTCTCATTTATTTTCTCACCTTTAAAAAAAAAAAGTTTTATGCATTTAGAACACGTTCTTACAGTAAGGCTACACTCTAATAAAGGAGTAAGGTAGAATAGCTAAGAGACTGTACTTCTGAGTGCTGATCATTTGGTAGTAAATATTTCAAAGGAAAGTTATTCAGAAATTATTCTTCTTCTAATTACTAGTCATTATCAAATTTGCTTCTGTAGACTAAGAATGCAATTACTAGCGAGTCTATTTTGTTATACTGGAACTACAGCAATGTTGGCAAATACATTTTCACAAGAGATAACTGCACAAAAACAACAAAACCCCACATTTGACAACCGACAATATGTATCTCTGACATTTCTTTACATTTTCAGTTATCTAAAATTGGTCTATTTAAAACTGCCCTTTTCATAACCTGATGCCTCTGACGCCTTTGCACTAATGTTAGAATGTGCAATATGTCCCACAAAAAATGCATTATGCAAAACCCATTTGCCACTGCTTAAACATTCATTACTCATTTCAGTATGGACAAACAATTTTGCTTAACAGCCCCCTTGGGCATGGATCTAACTTTCCAGCCATGCCTAGCTCTGACCATTGAAAATTCCTATTGTGCCTGTATCTTTCTGTAAATGAACTTTTTTCTTGCAAAAGTGTTTTTACTGATTTACAAGAAAAACTTTATTATATGCATTGTTATATATTAGGCTGCACTGTATCATTTGACTTTTACAAAGCAAGAGAGGAAAACCATGTGGCAGACCCAAATAAAAATTCCGTACTCCGTTTAAGTAGATAAAAAACAATTCAAAACCAAGCGAGACGTTTCTATTTCTTTTTTCCAGGAGCGACACGCACCCACCGTACTGACACCGGCAGGTTCAAGAGCTGAGCACAAGCAGCAGCCTGACGAGCCCATGACAGCAAGCAGAGAGCTCCCCTGTCCCTCTAAGCAGTGTCCCGGAGAGCCGGCCCCGGGGAGCCGGTGGGAGCCAGGCCAGCTCCCGGGATGGAACCCCGGCCGGAAGCGCGGCCCCCGCCCGCTGCCCCCACCGCCGCCGGAGGAGCAGGAAGCCCCCACAGGCGGCTCCACGGGACGCGGCCGAGAGCGCCCACCCGGCTCCGGCAGCGCTCCCGCCCCCGCTGCCCGCCGACGGCTCCGGCGCCCCCGCCGGGAGAGGGGGCGCCCGGCTCCCGGTGCCCACACAGCCTCCTCGGGGCGCCGACCCCGGCGCAGTCCTGGCCCACGGGCATGGATCCCCGGGGCTGGAACGCCTTCCCGGTCGTGGGACCGCGGCCGGGGGAAGTGGCACAGCCGCGGGCGCACCCCGCGGTCTCCAGCGCAACTCTCTCCCCGCTCCCGCCGCCCGTCCCGCCGCCCCCTCAGCCGGGCAGAGCAGCAGCCGGTTCCGCGGAACTGCCGCGGCCACGGCGCGACGCCGCTGCTCGCCTCGCCTCGCCTCGCCTCACCTCACGGTGTGGCCGAAGCCCTGCGGAGCCCGGCGCAGCACAAGCCCGGCCTGAGCCAATCCCTCCGGGAAGTTTCCTGCCATCGCAGCGGCCGGGGAAAACAAAAGCTTCAGAGCCGGGAGCGGGAGAAGGCGGAGGAAAGGCAGCGCAAGCAGAGAAGCGAGGGGCATTGCTCGCCCGCCGCACCGCTGTCCTCGGCTGCCGACTCCCGCGGAAGGCAGCGCGCTCAGCGCCGCCTCCCCATTAGCTTTGGCGGCGGCTCTGCTGCCCGGGCAGCGCCNCGCCCCCGGTGGCCGTGGGCGCTTCCCGGCGGAGCGGCCGTGCTACCCCCGTGGCTCGCTCCCGCGGGCGGCGCAAGCTGCGCTCAGCTGCTCCGCAACCCCCCCCAGGTCATTTCTTACCGCCCAGCGCCGAGCAGGCTCTTCCTGTAAAGTTGGAGGAGTCTCCTTAAAAATCCAGGTAAAAGATGCTGAAGAGTAGGATTAACAAATGAAAAGGAGCGCCAAGCTTCTTGCCGGGTAGGGACATAAATGTGGTCTGCACTTGGTGGTACTGCAGTCGTTGCGTACGTAAAGGAAAAATTAACATATCTCGAGGAGCCACTTTATTATATTGAGTTGTGCCAGCTGATTTTTAAGTACTAAGACAAGCCTTTATGTCTCCTCATTGCTCACACAGCTAACTTGGTAAGGAGGATCTTCCAAATAGGCTGTAGTTGCAGTGCTAAGATTGCATAGTATGTGGTGTTGGCAGCCATATCGCTTCCAAATTGGGGTAGGGTGACTGCCGATGCTGAGAAGTGCAAGATCATAATTTCAGGCCAAAGTCTACCACTGTTCAGGGTAGCTAATGTAGTTTTAAATAATTTTTTTAATATAAAAGTATGTATTATTGCCAAGACTCACTATATCATATTAAATGGCTATAGGAGTATGTAAACTGATATGAAAACTATATTCTCTTGCAAGACTTGGTGTCTGAAACAAGGAAGAGTCTTTCAAGATCCCTTTTCCTATTCGCCGTCCATTTACCTGATTGCCAGCTAACAAGTCTCACTCTATATCAGATCATAACTGCGCAAAGTGAACTCAGACCATGAGAGAAGAGAATAAGGAAGCTTCTCGCTCTCCCAAATGGATCTCTTAAGCATGCAGCCGATGGGATGCCAGCAGAATGCTGGCAGCTACATCCAATCAAAGCACTGATATTGCTTCGATTGTTTAGAAGTTCAGCTCTTGATTGAGTTCAGCAGCCCTGCACCCACAAGACTATGGCTGGGAACTGCAAAGCAGATACAGAGGAAAAGCAGTTCTTTCTGTCTGCCTAAAAAAATTCTTGACTGAGTAAAATTATTTCTTTATTCTTACATTTTCTTTAACAAGTGGGTGTGAGCACTATTTTTAGGTTGCAATTTCCCATCAGAGTTAAGTTCAGTTCTCATCACTGTTCAGTTCTGCTATTCATTTTGAATTCAAAACAAACGAACCAAAAGAACCTGTGGGCTTTGTTTTCTGTGATGCACTCTGAACTCCTCCCATCTGAAACAGGCACAACTAACCTGCCCCACAGGGGCTTCTGATTTGTCTTACTGTGGTTGGATAAAGTTTTTAAAGGGTTTTTCTAGCGTAGGGGAGACATGATATATTGATTCAATTTGAAAATCCTCAGATATTATCACTGCACTCCATCTTGTGGAAGAGACAACAACATGTTTTAAAATGATCCTGTAGTTGTTTATTTGAGTAATTAAACCTAACAATGTTTGGTTCTTACTGCCAAAGCAAAGAACTACATATAGCAATGTATACAAGAAGTTGCTTAAGTCTTAATTTGCCTAATTGTACCCAGTGGATTTGTGTAAATGTCCTTTGGTTTGAGCTTCACATCTTCTTTGTTTTGGAAAGGAGCTTTAGGAAAGCATTCAAAGAGTCTAATTTGAAAAGTGAAACTAAAGAAGAAAAGAATCTGCTTTCTAGGTGAGGTTGCCAAGGAGCACTCCTGATTTGGGAGAGATTTTGGGATGGTGACCTCTTGGGAATTAGTGGCTGGGGTAAAGACTCTGCTAAGCAAGATTGCTCTGTAGGGAATTTACTGGGTTTGGGATTTGGTCTGTGTGGTTTTGGTGCTTTTTGTTAGCCCTCTATTAAGTACAGTAATCCAGTTGTATCTGGTCAGTGTATTGAGGATCACTGTCTTACCAAAAAAAAAAAAAAAGAGAAGAAATGATGAGATTCTCTCACATCTTTCTGAAGCTGCCTTTCATGGTTTGTGACCTTTTTCCCCTTGATGTTCAGAGCTGCTTTGGGAAATCAAAATAGGTATTGAGGCAACAACTGTGAACCATAGCAAGGGCATAGTCATACATATTTGTGTCTGGCCAGATTCAGAGAAAATTGAGAAACTTAATCTGGATTCACTGCTGTAAAAAGGTTAACCTTATAACAGTTGCCCTAAGACAAGCTTGAAGATAAAGCCATTTAATGAATAACTTAAAATACAAAGGGCTAGTTATTCTAACTGTTCCTTGGGCAGAAGCAAAAAGGTTTTATTGAAAAAAGACTGTAGAAAAGATTAGTCATTCAGACCCAAAGAAGCAGGGAAAACCCGGTCTTGCAGGGGTAGGAGTTAGGAGAAAATTCTGTTGTACAAATGAGGATCCGCTGAATTACCTCACCCCAGAAGGTTCCACAAGGAGACTGAACTTAATTAGCAGCTATGAACTATGCTTTCCTTTTTTTTGTTTTTCCTTGCATAACTCCCCCCTCTCTTGCAGTGGCAGTAATGTCCATGCCTCTCCCTGTGATGTGGCATGGAACACCAGTGCTGAATGAAGCACTGGCCTTTTCTGTTTCATTTACCAGGAAGGGGCTTGGACAACAACTAACTGATGACTGATGTGCTTTACTGCTCCAAACTGTGTTAAGTCTGGTCAGGTAGAATTGATCTAAGTAATGCCTCAGTGCAAACAAGGCCTTAAAGGTGGAGTGTCTCTGTCTGCTGTTCTAATAGTGGAGACAGGTCTCATTAATTCCTGATGTGTACTAAAGGCAGGCAATCTTTGTTTACTACAGTGTTTGTTAGCCTTTTCCAGACTCCTTGGTCATTTTCCTAAAGCAATGACTCATTACTCCATCACTGCACTCATTACATGAAATCGTTACTATTATTACAATGAAAGTAACATCATGTTTATGTTAATTCACTTTGTGTGCAACTGTCAGAATTCTTGAAACAGTCCTCAATTGAAAGCAACCTACCTGAGCATTTTAGCATTATTTTGACTCTGATTATGATTTTTGATATTGTATATAAAAAACTCGGAGCAAATGACCAGACCTTTTTGTGAAACCATTAGTGTGTGTGAAAGGAAATCAGGACATTACTGCTCTTGAGTATTTACTCCAGTTCTGCCTCACAGTTTGTTTTGTTTTTTTTTTCCTCACAGAACAGGCCAAAGAGTAATGTTGGGGCAAGGGTAACAGGGAAGATTCCCCAAAATGAAGGCTGCCTTTTCAAAGCAGTGAACACGGATGATAAAATAATGCAGTTAGGTTTGGGTTTTTTTCTAACAGTAGCAAGAAAACATGCAGATGAGCAGAACAAAAGTCAGATGTTAAGAGAATTTACATTTGTACTTAATTTATTAAGCAGTGAGTTGTATACAATCCCAATAGAATCTTGAGTTCAAGGCTGCCTCTGAACTCTGTGCCCTGGAGAAAAGAGACTTCAAAATGTAGTTTCTGCTATGTGCAACATAAAAAAACCCCTTATCATCCACTTTGCCTGCTTTTTTCTTTGTAATGGAATGAATTTGAAGACACGAAAAGACACAGTATAGTGTAACAACAAAGGGACAGTACCGAGGTCTGACCTTGGTGGATTATTCATGTGCTTGAAGTTACACAAGATTTTGTTCTGCTTACCACAGTAACTGGAGCAAGGGAAGAAAGACTGGGTGAATACGGATGATTGTGGAAAAACAGGCTGCTATTCTGAAATGGAAATTTATGACATTGATCTGAGAATTGGTGCAGAGGGCTGGTGAATTGGAGCTGAATTCGAAATGTAGCATGAAAATGCTTTCTCACCTTTTCTGTAGAAAAATGCAATCCTCTAGAGCTGTGTTTGCAGTGGAGCAAATATCAACTAATCATTTCCTCACAGCTTCATTACTTTGTTTCCTATTCTGTTTTCTCTCTGAGAGGAAGAGAGAAAGAGAAAGCATGTCAGCAAACTTCTTCTCATTGCCAAGCAAATATGTAATTTAGTATACAATTTCAGGTATTGCCATGCATTCAGTGTCTCTTGTCCTCTTTTGGCCATCTGACTGCTATTGAAGTAATTCTTATTTTATTTCTTACAGCAAAGATGAAAAGATGGTCAACAAACCTCACAGATTCACCTGCCTCTCAGAGGCCATTTGCTGCTTCAGTTGCCACTGTTTGCCTTTGAAGCAAGATAAACCAAAGCTCTATTGCATCTGTGCACCATCCGTATCAGCATGAAAAAGTGTTTTGGGAAAATTCAGTATTCAATTCCCAGTCTATAAGACCCTGTAGTGTCTGGACTGTAACTTAAATCCTTCAGCAATTATACTAATTTTGGCAGCTTGTGCAAGTGGATGACATGGCACAGAATAGCCTCCAATGTGATATTTTCTTCTTAAAACTCAATTCTGAGAACCATATATTTTCATCGCATGTCCCATTTTTAAGAAAGAAATACGACTTACAACACTTCTCTTCATTTGGACACTCCTGTAATAGAACCAGCCAATCTCCTGTTGTAGTTGATACACTAGACATTTTCTGGTATTTCTGGTCTTGGCAGGGAGGTTACATCCCGTATTACTGAAACTGATAAACTCTTTTTAATATGACATTTGTTTCATTTTGTTCTGTAGTCCAGGAACCGGGACAAAAAATTTTTCCTAGATTTCCTAGAGAGGAACTATAAATGTCTTTATGCACTCTCTGCCCCTCCCTCCTGCCAGTTCAGTGTCTCCTGTGCTTCCATGTGTAGGGTGTAATAAAAGAAGTATAGTCCTTCCCACATTCCAGTCCCATATATGCCTATTTTTGGAAATTTGCTATTGTGTCATGTTCAGCCTAGATTTATATCTATTCCAGTTACTTGATACAATTTTCAGTAGGATCTTTATGATGCATATTGATATCTCTGTTTCAAAACAGTCATTTTTACTGATAACATAGGGATTAAAATTAGCAGTCTTTGTTTTCAGCAAATCCTTTGGGATCCTTATATCACAGTCTAGTGAAACTGGTTGGAATGACTTTCCACTGTCTTAGTGCAGGAAACTATCTACAGTGTAGTGTCTGAATATGTGCAGTGTTCCATGCAGCTACACTCTAAGAAAAGAGCAACAAAATAGGAGTTCTACCAACAGCACCTTTGTTTTGTGATGTCACAGGTTTGGTAATCTAATCCTGTGCATCATGTTAGAATTGTTGCCATTCATTCATCAGCAAATTTCACTTTTAGAAGATGCTATAAGATGGACAACATAGATTGTATTTATTAGAGGCATTTTCATTTCATTTTATTCAGAACCAAAAGCAATGCCCCATGAACTTAATTTTATGAATAGCCTCTATAATAAAAGAGGTTTCTGAACTGCTAATGACAAATGCATCACAGATCCTCCAGTTAAATAAAAATAATGGTGAAAAACTAATTTATCATTGAAAGAGAGCATTAGATTAAGTAAGGTATACCATTTACCACTGGGAAATACGTGTGTTGGAATCCCCTTCTCCGAACTGGTAAGTAACTTCAGCAAAGAATGAACATGAAATAGTACTTTAAAACAAAATTTTGTGTTCTGTCAGTTTAATGAAAATAAAAAAAATTTACTGAGATGTTGCACATAATTTTTAGTTATCTCTTTAAAATAGTTACTACCCTATTTTAATTGCACCTGGGATTAGCTAAGTTTTCAAATTCTCTGTAAGTTCCGTTTGTCCTAAATATACCATAACATTTTTTGAACAGCACTGGTAACTCAAGAGTGACTTCCACCTGTGGAGGCCTTTACAATTCACACCCCTCACAGAAGAAAAAGATGCCCTAAGAACCTACATGAGTGGGGAAAATGCCCCACTGAATTGGACTGTGGATCTTTTATTTTCTCAGACAGTGGCAAGAGACCCCAGCACACATCAGGCACTTTGAATGTACATCAAATGCCATCTCTCCTCCAGAAATTCCAGCTGTGAAGTTCCAGCTGTGCTTTGCCCTCTGAACTTTTTATCTGCATGCTCCCTAACCCTTTAAAGTTGCAAGATCTCCTCATCAATGGCTTCCAGGCCCTGTTGGTTTTTCATGTCACCAGGAGGAGGAAGCTGGATGGGGGAATCCTGGTGACAGTGGAACCTATGTCCATTCATTTCATCATCCTCCCACTTCTCCAGGCAGAGCATCACTGGGCAGCATCCACCTGCTCCTTGGTTAACCTTCAGGAAGTGACAGGTGATGTCAGGGTGTCTTTGTTTCACACCCTCCTCCTTCATGCCCTATCTGTATTTTCAGGCCTGTAACTCTTCCCTTTCTATTATTTGTTGTTTGTTGTTGTCCCATTTTTGCTCCTTGTTTTCATTACTCATAGCCTTCTTCCTTACCTTGGTCTTCAAGGTTTTGCTAATAGAAAATCCTGCTTTTCGAAACAGAAAAGCAAATAGAAACAACAGCAGTATAGGAGAAACTATTTACAGAGTACCCATGAGCTTGGCCACCTTCTTCAAACTCTTTTCTTTGTACTCCCCTAGCTTCCTTGGCTCTTACAAAGGTAAATCGTTGCATAGTCCTTTCACTGTCTTTTTTTTTTGGACTTGTACATTAATTTATCCAGTTGCTGTCTGAACCTGTTGTTGGAATCTGCTTCCACAACCTCTTTGGCAGTAAGTCCAGAAATACACTAGCCACTGTAAAGTAATGTGTTCTTTTTATGCTTTAATTAAATTCCCCTGAATGAGCCAAACTGCAATTTGATGAAAAATGGTTCTATTTTCATCCTTTCAGCCACCTTCATGATTTCATAAAGCTTGAGCATGTCTCACCACAGCTTTCTCCCAGTTGAAAATTTTTGAGTCTGATCTCATAAGACAGCCTCTCCCTTTAATCTCTGTAATAATTTCAGTTGTCTTCTATATATCTTCCCTAACTTCTTCATGTCCTGTTCCAGATATTAAGACCAATTTAATTTTGAATCCCATGAACAACTACTTTTACCATTTTTTTGTATAATGCATGAATATGTCACAGTGCTGTAGGTCTTCCAGAGGAGCAGCCCTACTTGGAGTGAAGTGGAATTCTTATTTAGGCTCAACTGTCTCTTTGTTATGAGGTAGATGAGGTGAAAAGAGTGTAGACCCTATCTAGGAAGACAGCAGAGAGAGAAAATTAGCGTTGTCTTTGGATCAGTACCTGAGTCCTAAGATTGAAACGCCAGCTGCTTCTTTTGGGGCTGGTGATCTCCATGCTGGGTATGGAAGGAGGAGGGGAAGGGGTGTTCCTTAGAATCTCCATGGGTTTTCGTTCCTTTTCATAATTTAATTTCCAGTTTTTAGATGTATAAATGCCAAAAGTGAACAATCAGGAGGTTTTTATCAGAGACTTTTTGACATGGAGATGTTTGTGTGTGTAGGTGTGCAGATATCCCTTATATGATCCACTCTTTGACTTGAAGGCCTTGCACTAGAGTTCAAACAAACAGATACAGGCCGAGGAAAGAATTTTTTTAAATCCATTTTCCTTAGAGATGTAATGGCTTTCTAGAAATCAATCATTTTGCATATTACATTTTTCTTGGCACATTAGTTCTTCTCTACTCAGTATTCATATAAAATAATATAGGACACCTGTAAAGACAATTGCACAGACAGCAGACGATTCTTTTATAAGGTTCTTTGCTGTTTTAGTTTTATATTTTAAAAATCCAGACATTTTAAATCCCATTTCATAGCAGATAAAAGAAGGTGCTGCCTTTGGGGTTTTTTGGGTGTTTTTAGGAGGTAGGTGTTACAAAATATCTATTTAAAAATGAATTATTTCATACATTGTATTCTTATGAATTCTGATCACTGGGGAGAAAAGGACTGTTAGTATGAAAGCCCTATGTCCTTTAAAAACAACTCTGTGTTAATAAACGTAAACAAGTTTGAAGAATGAACCTTTTACTAATGATCAGCATACCCTTTCAATTTTTGTCTTCAAATAGACCAGCTGATGCCAGATCTGGTTTTGTTTTATTTTAATGCAGGGAGGAGGTGATTACTGCAAAGTTATGTTTTAACCAAAAAACTTGATAAAGCCATCCTTTTTTCAGTTTCAGATCATGTTTACTGAAGCATACTTTTTTCCCTGATTGCTCTATATGAAGTCCTTTCTAATATAATGATCGATGCCTATGAGTACACAGGCAGTAAGATGGCAATCACCAAAGAGGGAGAAGAGCTATGAATAAATTTAGGGTTGAAATTTAGAATGTTTCTAATAATCAGAAGAATCAGGTTCTGGAATAGTTTTTCAACAGAAGTCGTGATAGGATGATCTTTCAGTACAAAGATGACATCTGTGATTTCTAGCTCTGCCAGTTTAATCACAGGACTGTAACACAGCCTGTAGTCTTTATTTCTTGTGCAGAATCGAAAAATAAAAAACCCAGTCCTGAGTTCCACAGTCTAAGCATCCTACTGTCTATGTGGGGACATAGCCACATTTCTAATTTAGGGATTAAAAGGAGAATATCCTCATTCTGCCCCACTACACCTTGCCTGCAAGCAGTGTGTTATTACTGAGCTGTGGAGTTATTTAACATAACATTTGTGAAAGCATCTGTGGAAGTTTTAGACACAACTGTTTCTTCTGCTGGATGGCACTGTCGTCAGAGCAGAGCTGGTAGAAAGGCTTTTGCAAGTGTTTCTTATTTTCTTCAGTGAAAGGTCAGCCAAGATTAGCTCAAAATACATTAAACAATAGGTTAAACAATGCCAGCTAACTTTGTGCAGAAGTAGATTAGGAGTGCCCACGAAGGCCATTCCACAACTGAGCTTCAGAGGCAAGTGAGCTCAGAAAGAAAAGGACAGCAACAGCTTTTGCCATTTCTGTGGTGACTGACACAGCTCAGTAGCTGTATCTATGCAACCAGTTATTTCTGCTTCAATCTGAATTACAGTCTCCATCCAGAGAGGACCTTTGAAATATTAGGCTTGTAACATTTATGGATAAGTTGAAAACACTGTGCTTCCAGACATACGCATTCTCAGATGCTTTCCTGTGATGCACTGAGAAATGCCTGATAGATGGAAGGAAAAATCAATGGGCAATACAGACCTGCTTACTTTCATGCTGCCCTTAGGCCCATTTCTTCTTGGCCTGTTGGGATGGTTCTGTGCCACACTGCCGGTCCTTGCGGGCGCTGAAATGCTGATGAATGGGTGTTTGACACCTTGAGCAATGAATTTCAGTAGTTGATTACAGGAGCAAGAAGTAAGAAATCTGTACCAAACAATTATGTCTGCTTTCCAGCAGTGAGTGACTTACAAGCTTCCTAAACCACTTGTTCTTCCTAGGAGTGACATCCCAGCTGCTGTTTGTAACAACTACATGTGAACTTCAGTGATTTTATCTGGGATGACTTTTTTTTTATTTTTTAATCTACTTATACTTTTGACCTCCATAACATCTCATGGCAATGAGTTCCACAATTTAATTATATATTAAAAGAAGGACTGGTTTGCAGGATTTGCAATACACCATAGCTACACATTCCTCAAAGCCTGTTTGCCATTTTAGTGCCGTCGCTGCAAAGTTCCAGCCTACAGGGACACATAGAGAAGCTAGAAATGGAAAAGATCTATTGTATCATAGTGTTAGCTCCGGCCTTAATAGAAAATGTTTCAGTCACAGCTTGACATGATAACATCAGTGTACTTGAAAGATACAGCAGGTCTCAGAACAGTCTGCAGGGTGTGAAAACAAAGACTTCTACAGCCCCCAGGGTGTTTTTCCTCGACAGAATGAACAGGGCAAGATTCATGCTAGAGCTATTGTGAACATCTCTATTGGAATAGTTTATATTTTGAGTAGGCTTGTCATTTTCCTGACAATTGAAATTCTAGAGATATTTCCTGTCCTCCTTCAACAGTTGCTAGACTAACGCTGTGTGCATTTCTTTGTATAGGTATTACAGAGATTACATCGTTGTATTAATGAAGCACAGTTTGTAAGTATCTTCATGGAATACAGATGGTTTTCCATACCATAAACACTGGTTAAAGAAGAGGTAATAAATTGGTGACAGTTTACCACAAACAGTCAGTCTAGAAGTAGAGCTCAGTCTTGAAATGTGAAGGTAGTAACTCACTGAAGTAATTTTCTAAGGATTATGCAGAATTGTCTCTCATTTAAATTGTTTGATCAATAGTGGGTTTCTTATTTTTCCAATAACCTTCTTCTCTATTTCAAAGAAAAAGGAAGTTAAAGGAGCATTCCATTAGTTTATTTTAGATCACATTAGAGCATCACAGTGGTCACATCTAAGATTATATAAATTATGAAATAAGAACAAAAGAACTCAGAATAACCAAAAACCATTGAAAAACACAATTTCCTCTGGAATAATTCAGAATAAATAAAGATCAGTTAATACATTTATTTAGTGGCAATCCAAAGTGGTGTAGAGATCATATACAGGAATATTTCATGCATCTCTAAAAAGCAATCTCATCTTGAGTAGGAAAATTGTAATTATTCTCTATCAGCAATAATACACTGTATTCTAGATTAGCAACGTGGTTTCTGGATATCTGGATAATTCCATATATAGGCAAAATATATGAGCTACTGTCCATTTTCCTCTTTTCAGAAAATAATAAATACTAAAGAAAATGCCTGAATGCTAAAAAACATTCCTCCAAATCAATCCTCAATATCTGATTAAGATATCATAGATTTTACATTAAACCAGCTTTTTTTTTCTCAAAGAGAAAAAATATATAACTTTTTTTTTACTCAGAAAGTTTTAAATCCTTCAGACCTGTTAGTGGATGAAAAGTTTTATTTCCACCTTTTTAAAATGGAAGTTTCTAAGCCTTATGATTTGTAGAGAAAAATTATAAATCTGCAGCAAAGGTTCAGTAATTGCATACCAAATAAAACCTAGGAACCCTGTACTTCTTTTAAAATTCATTGATGCTTGAGGGCAGTAATATGATTCTTGACAACTGGAACAAAAGACTTTTCCGTGCTTGGGACTGATAATATTGTAATTCCTACCTCTTTGTAGCCATTTGTTGAAATGAGAAATTACTTAGATTGTTTTATAGCCTTGCTCTGCATTCCAACCAACTCATACAGATTAGGTGACTCCAAAGTGAAGATGTTAATTTTTTTCAAATGTATGTCCTTTGTTCCAAAGTGCCATCAAT
The DNA here is from genome assembly GCA_013400915.1 of Pardalotus punctatus. Taxonomy (NCBI): domain Eukaryota; kingdom Metazoa; phylum Chordata; class Aves; order Passeriformes; family Pardalotidae; genus Pardalotus; species Pardalotus punctatus. Next base: position 742,614 of record VZTX01019306.1, on the reverse strand, counting down.
TAATGGCAGTGGTATGCTGAACAAGGACATCAAGCTTTTATAACAGATAAAATTTTGAAAAATTCAGTAATTCATCACATCACTTGCCTGAGTTTATTTTACCTAGATAGACTTGAAATGTCATACACACTTTAGTTAGCACAGTATATACTATTGTTAGGTTTTGAACCAGGTACAGGTTTTTAATATCTGATAATATATGTAGCAAGAAGAACAAATTGCCAGTTTGTAGTTAGCTGAACACAAAACTGGCAAAATTTGATACATGGCAGTTGTGCAAAAGAGCTCAATTCTGTTGACCCAGATCTCAAAGTTCCTTTTTTATATACTTTTAACCATTATAAGTGGCTCTGATTTATATACATTTCTAACTGAAGCAAGCCTTCTGGACTACACATGCATGAAATCCACCTACCAGGCATATGGGGACTGTGAAGCAAATAAGACACAAGCAGCTCCACAATTGTGCACTGACTGAGGGAAAAATGGATGCCTAATGCTAATGAGCCATTAGCATCACCTCAGTAAGTTTGGAAGTCTGTTCAAAGCTGTCCTTCTCCATCCACACTGAGAATTTGCATAGTTAAAAATAGTATAATGGTTTTATTCAATATTCCTATTCTTTTTTTTTTTTTCCTTTTGGATACTCGACATTAATTTTTGGTGTAATTCTGTTCCAGGTGTTTGTGTTCTACAAAAGGTTTTTGTTTCTAAGTACATGTTCTGCTCTGGTAATTATCCCTCCTGCACTGTAATTCAAGCCTGAAAGTTGATTTATTCTCCATGTGTTCTTTGTAGAATTAAATGTGTCGCCTTTGTAACTGACTTACATCTGACAAAGCTGATCTAAACAGTTGCAGAAATGTCTCATTGCCTTCGCAGTTATGAGCCCAATTAACTTGTCAACATTTTCCAGTGGTTATTTACTACAGATTTACCACAGCTCTAATCAGCTGCAGAGGCAGGAGAAAGAAAGACAGTTGGGGTAGGGAGTTCTTTCCTTGCAGTTTTTTAGTAACAAGTGGAGCCTCGTCATGCAAGCATTTTAGGGTATGTAGGAGTCAGAAATGGCGATGGATCAGAAAATTACAAAGAGGTTTGTTTAGTGATTGTGATCTGACTCTGATGCCTACTGAAATTAGTTTTTATATGGCTAATTATTTCATTCTTGGTTGTTTCTGCAGCCACATTTAAAAATGAGATTATCCCATCTGTCTTAGCATACTTTTTGTCATTGGCATGCAATTTGCTACCTAAAAAACAGCTTCTGCTATCTTTGTTCATCACATGCTGAGAGCACCATAGCTGCATGGAAAAGGTGAAAACAGAACAAAATGAGAACATAAGGTATTGTTCCAATGGCATTAATCCCTTTCATAATTTTCTTCTTTGCATGTATGCTGTATCACCCAAACTAAATTACTGTAGACTCTCCTAGGGAAGTATCACAATGGAAGTTGTGTGATTTAAATATAGCTAGAGACAGCAAGGCGCCTTGCTAGAGAGCAGGTCAGTGCACATTGCACTTTCTGGAGCTGTTGAAGGGTGCAAAGATCAGAAGCTGTTGATCTAGCCTGACACCTTTACAATAAATACTGTGTTCAAAACACCTTCATTCTTTTGTGACACATCAAGTGACTACTCCCTTTTAGAGGGCTCTGCTCTCATGCTGTGGATCTGTTTTCTTCTCCTCAGCCATCACAGCCAGCAGAGAATTCCCTCCTGGCAGGGGGGCAGGAGCAGGAGCAGCAGCAGCACTGGTGCTGCCAGAGGCTCCCAGCAGCTTCTTCCAGCTCTTTGGTCCATCACTGCCTGCTCGTGATGTGGTACCATGGTGTTGGTGGTGCCAGGTGGATTGGAAAGCTCATTCACTGTCAGGGTTCATCAAAACCTGTGATGTTTGTAAGGTTTGGCACTCTGACTAAAGGCATCTCTGAGTGTGTTTATTTTCAAACCTGGTTGGGATGAGAGGAGATGCTTTGGGTCTGGGAAAGTATATATTGTGTTCAAACACAAAATTGTGTTGACCTATCCATAGATAGGTCAAGTTGTAATTCTGGTTTTAAGATAATTCAAGTTGCAATTTTGGTTTTAAAATACCTAAGGGTTATATGTAATGAATATAAAGCTAAAGTTGTTTCTTTTCCAAGAGGGCGCTGTAGCTGAATGGAAACCATGGCAACTAGGGTGGCATAATGCTGCTACCTTGCTCTTGAGTGATAAAAATGCACGTAGAGTAGATTTTGTGCTTAGCAACAAAACCTGATCAACTGGGTTTTCAAATAGCTCCCTCTAGCCCTCGATTACAGCTGCCACCCTTGTCCTATGCAGTATGTATCCCAGGCTTCATACTTTCATGTTCACTAATCCTTTAGGCATTCAGTAAGCAGCAGAAAATACATTTCACACAAACGAAAGCAATTCAATTTTTTTGGCCATTGCTTTAGTAGAATTCACAACTCAGATCTCTTCCCTGTAGAGCTGTTATGAAGTCTGACTCATCCTTGCCCAACATGTTGGATGTTCACTTTAATTAGAATATGTGCATCTAAAGATTGTTGTAAACACTTGCTGTTAATAGCATATTATTCCCTGTTTTACAATGGGAAGTATAAGCAATCTTAATACATTTAATACATTAAGCTGTACATTCTAAGTCATGTTAGGGCAGCACACTGACAGAAATTAATTAGGGAAATTCTCTAATTAGCATATGTTGTCTGCCTTACAAATGACATTGGCATGAAAAAAATGGAATTATGCAAATTTTACAGTGATGGTTAAATATTTTTTAAACACTAAATATTTTTATACAAATCTTTGATATCTACCTATGTGGTAAACCTGGATGGAGATCCAGGTTATTTACAATAATGCGTAAAAAAAAAAGAGAAAGTGTTGCTACGTTTTAGTTGTTGATGGTACATGTGAAATAGGCTAACCTTTATGGAATCACAGAATAGTTTGGTTTGGAAGGGATCTTTAAAGGTCATTTAATCCAACCCTCTGCAATGAGCAAGGACATCTTCAACTAGATCAGGTTGCTCAGAGCCCCATCCAACCTGATGATCTTCAGTGTTTCCAGGGATGGGGCAGCTGCCACCTCTCTGAGCAACCTGTTCCAGGGTTTCACCACCCTTGTCATAAAAAAAGAAATAATATTCCTTATATCTAGTCTATATTGGTCCTTTTTAAATTTAAAGCCATTCCCTCTTGTTTTATCACTACCTACATGTGTAAAACGTCTGTCCCTTTCTTTCTTATAGGCCCTCTTTAAGTACTGAAAGGCACCTATAAGGTTTGCCCAGAGCCTTCTCCAGGCTGAACAACTCCAATTCTCTCAGCTTACTCCCCAACTTACTCATGAGGAGTGGTGCTGCAGCCCTCTGATCATCTTCATGGCCCTTCTCTGGACCCAGTCTAACAGGTCTGTGTCCTTCCTCTGCTGAGGACCTGAGGCTGGATGCAGTACTCCAGGTGGGATCTCCCTAGATTGAAGTAGAGGAGCAGAATCTCCTCCCTTGACTTGCTGGCCACACTTCTCTTCATTTCACATACACCTATTTTCCTTAGTACAGGCAAGTGGAATGCCTTTATACTTATCTGGAATCTAACCAACCCACACACCAGTGTCAGCATATGACAGAGCACAAATTGATGATCCAGAGATTTTACAATCTCTCTCTTGGGAGATTGTAAAAAAGAACAGGAAAATTATGTCTTTCCAAGTATGGCTTAGCACACTTGAGTAAGCTTAGACTGCTCTCAAAATCTAATACGAGAATGATAATACCATGTGTTTGTATGTACGTGTCTTTCTCTGTTGTGCAGAAATGAATCATATTTTTCTGTAAGCAACATATCTTTTTTCTCTTTTTAAAGTTCACTGACATTTACTGACTCAGGATGTACAGTATTTCATAACCATAATGCTGTATCACCATGTGTTAAAAGGAGGGCTCTAGGGTGTTAGACTAACTGACTTCATTAACATCATCTGTACTTTAAGAATGTTCTCATGTGGTCAGATCAATAGCACATGATTTAAACATTATCATGCCTTTTACTGCTCAGAAATCTTCACAGGGTGCCACTTCACATTTTCACAGAAGAGTATATTTCAATGTTTTTATCTGTCAGCCAAAAAAATCCCTGAAAAACAGAATCTGAACTGGTCTTCTGAGAAATTTATAAACACCGTAGTGTTAATCTGAAAACTTAATTGTGGATATTTTTGATCACATGCATCATTTCTTTGGTGGAAACCTGACCATTTATGTAAATAAAAACTCATATCTAAGCTGCAGGACCAGGACTTGAGGGTCTAGCTCATTCCATTGACTTGATGAGGACAATGGTGCACCCCTGCACTGGCACAGGCTGGACTTCAGTTCTCCCACAGTCCTCTTGGGGCAGGTCAGAATTGTTTGGCTTTCTTTTACCTTTGATTTGAACTTAAGACTAACACCTACCAGAAAGACGAATGCATATATGTAACAGGATTATCAGAGAGTCTTCCTGGAGTGATTTAAGTGATATGACAACAATTTGGTGTGTGCTCCTAAGGCAATGATCAAAAAAATAGCAACCAGATTTCTTCATGTGTCTGATGTAGACCTGAGTCATTAAGAAACTATGGAATTTTTTGAGTGGTGTCATTGAGAAAATGTGGGAGAATGTGAACGTAAAATGTCACCTCACTTTTACCTATGTATCAATATCATTAAAACATAGAATCAAGGTGTCATTAACAGTCTATAACAGATTTATTTCCAACTATTTCATAAAGTGTGATGCCTTAGAAAATTAATAACAACTATGGATCTTTTAGGCATGCAGTAAATGGAAGCAATTTTCAGAAAGTGTTCAGACTGTAATGTGGATCCTGTAACCTTATTATCAGAAAATGTTACTACAGAGGAGTTGCTAAGGGAAGAGGAGCAGTTGTGAGCTTACGTATAATTTTTCTACATTACTGTTCATTAAATAAAATAAGGCAATATTATTTCCGTTGGTAAACCACAGAGGAAAAACAAGGATAAGTTTTGCTTGGATTTTTGCTCATTTCCTTGTTCACCCACTCACAGTCCTGGCTGCTGCTTTCCAGAGACAAATGCATTGCCTGGTACTAAATATATACAGAGAAAACATGCAAGCTGACAGGAAGAGTGATGGTGTTACTATTGCAGAAATAATCCTTAAATTGCATGTTTGTATCCTGTTGAATGATTTATTTGTCTTTTAAGCTATATTATAGTGTCTTTTCCTTCTACTCTTCTTTTATAGATGAGGTCATAGAGTTAGCTCCCAGTAGAAACAGGAACTAGAAGGATGACGTTCCAAGCAAAGGAGTAAAGAATAGATGGAACCAAGTTTCTTTTCTGATAATTTTTAATATTCTGGTTATGCTGAAAGACATTTGACCAGGCATAAGCAATATGGAGTCACTCTTCTATCTTCCAATCAGAAGATTCTTCCAAGCAGAACAACAAGGCAACAGTCATAAATTGCAACAGGAATTTTTGCCCAGCTGTGAAGAAATAACTTTTCCCATTAAGACAGTTAAGCACTGGAATGGGTTGCCCACGTAGAATCTCCAGCCTTGGAAGTATTCAAAGCTTGACTGCACAAGAGAAATTGTTCCCTTGTGATCTAAATTACTCTGTGATTTCTATGAATTCAAAAATATTTATAACATGGTGCCCAATGTTTTGAGGTAGCAAGTGGTCTGCCTCTTTCCCAAATGAAATGCTCAGTTTTTCTTCCAAGATCATTCCTCCTGCCATTAGATCCCAAGTGTCTAAATGGCTACCTGTGGCTGACTTGGAGGCTGCCCAGCCTCCACTGTTAAAACTGTCATCTAGGTCCCGCAGGTCAATGAGACTCCAGTGCTCATTATTCCAGTGCTGTTGCCTTTGGATAATCTTGATGGAACAAGGACAAGCTCTGAAAGTATTACATACCTTATAGATGCTGCTAATGATCTGCAACTTTATGAGCAAAATTAAAAAGTGAAATAGAAATATTTGTGTAGCATGGCAAAAGATGCATATGTAAAAAAGCATGCCTAGGAAAGGTCAAGATTAATTTATCATACCTAAAATTTTTTATTCCTACTCGGCTGCTAGCAGACCTCAGAAAAAAAAATTGGATAACATTATTTATAATAGAAAAACAGAGATAAACACAGCAGTAAATCAAGTAATGTTTTGTGTAATGACTTATCTAAAAGCTATGGAGGGAAGCATCCTTGGAGAACACAGAGAAAACAAATATTATTCTTGTTGTCATAGTTTACATTTAGTAGTTGGTCCTGGTAAGTCACCTTCCCAAATGATGCAAACAGGTCCCTTGAGATGTCCCTGCATAAATTTAATGATGTTCTTATAAAAATCTCTGGCCACCTGCAGCATATATAGATTTGCCAGGGCTTTGGGGAAAAGTTTTATTTGCAGAGAGGGGTTATTTCCAAGGATTCAGCAACAAAACCATCTGCCTGTATCTCCTCCATAGCCTGAAACTCTATTTTTGTCTAGTGTATCTAGTGAAGGGATGCAACAGATAAGCTGTTTTCTCATCTTTAAGCCCCATTTTTTCAGCTGCATCTTTAGATAACCATTCTGCAACTACAGAAACAGTTTGACCAATTGGAATGCACACTAGATTTTTATCTCTTAATTAATCTTTTTTTTCTTACCATGAAAATAGTTTGAAAATCAACAGAATGTGAAGTTAGTTCAGATTCAAGTTTTCTTCCACTTGAAACAAGCCTTTGCTCAAGACTGGAAAAATGCAGCATATCCATGTCTATTGCTGGATGTAGAAGACATAACATTTGAAAATCCTTCATGACACATTCTTCAACCTGACATTTGAGTATTTATCCATCATTTCCCTCTCTCATTCAGGAAGTCAAGATGATCTGTACAGGAGAAGGCAAAGGAGATGCTATCATTTCACCAAGGACAGAAGATTATTTTAGAAAAGGCATTTAATGTTGTTAAAAACAAGGGGAATTGTCACAGTCTGGGTTAAATTCAAGACAGAAAGGAGTAGTAGCACATCAAGAGCCCCATGTAATTTATATCAATGTGTTCTGCATTTTGACTTTAACTACATTTAGGTTTTCATCTTTCATTTTCAGAAGTATTGAGCAGCTAAGACAGAGGAAGCAGTTCATTTTTCACAAAGTATGTTGTAGGTTGCAGCAAGCTCAAGAGGATTTGAGTAAGCATGGCTTGCACTCAGTTCAGCTTTTGTTTTTGACTGAGAACTAATTACACTTTTTTGGCAACATGAAACATGTTATGCTAGACTGCAATATTGTAGCAAGGGCTGAATTCTATAACAAGTTACATAGCAGCAGAATGATAGAAAGCACAATTTTTCAGCCTAAAAATCTAACAAGGGTTTCTCATAGTGCTCTGTCAGTAAAACTATGTTTTTTCCTTAGCGTATCTCCAAAACATTTCAGTTTCACTGCTTTCTGAAGGCTTGAGAATTATGTATGTATGTATGTATGTATAGGGTCATGGACCCTAGGTATCACAAGCAGGTATTTATGCTATTTGTTGAAAGAACAGACTTGCTTTTAGTAGCATCTTCTCAGTTTTTAATCATAGCTATGTGTCCATGGTAAAATACAAGTAATTTTTATTTAAAATATACTTAACAGTACATTTATTTCTAAAGAATTAAGAAGTCATGATTAAATGTCAACCTATTAAGAGTCACAAGAAAAATGGCTCTATTTCTCAAATTGCTACATTAATGAAAACTTCACAATATAAAAACGGTTTAATATTGAAGAATTGCATGTGCCGAAGTGAGCTGATAGAATTTATCTTTGTTAAGTGACGACGACTGTGAATTTGTTCCCACAAAGGAAATCTTTAACTGGTGACAGCTAACTGAGAAAGGCAGAACAGAGTGTGAAATTTATTTCCACTTTCCTCCTCTGCAGAGAAGCAAAGCCAAGAGTCTGGCATTAATTTTTCCTGAAGATATCTTCAGTAGCCTGTTTTACATTGATTCATTGCTATTTAATGCACTTGCTTTCTATTTATTCCAGTTTCACTGTAGCTTTAGGTAGACAGTAAATCAGCCTCACTCATTGTACACAATTAATTGCCTATCTATGAAACAGGACTAGAAACCTGACAGATGACACTCATCAATAAAGTAGCGGGGTATGGGGGGTGCTGGATTTAGGTAAGGGTGGCAGTGATAGTAATTAGAATGGGACAAACTTTGTTTAACACAAGTCCTAGCATTTATTTTTGAGACTGACCAAAGGAGAAAAAGATCCTCCTTATTTTGTAAAAAAAAAGTGTGTCTGAACAAAATATTTTGTATTCAGTTTGAACTGTTCTTAGAAATAAATGTCATCTTATACCACCACACTAAAGTACGCTTTTTAAATTTTTTTTAAAAAACGGTTTTAACAGTATGCTTTTCCGATCCCAAAACAAATAACCTGGGGATAATGCATTTCAGAAAATTCAGAGAAGCATTCTGGTACATCTGTATGATCAGCTTTTTGCCCTTAAATTCTGTGCAAGACAAACATACCCAATTTTAGTAACTTGTTCCCCCTGTAGACATGTTTGGTAATACAAGTAAGCTGAATATATGCTGGCTCCAGCCAAAGGATAGCCGCTGATGCTGACAATGGTAAAGACTGTTTCTCCTTCTCAGTTCTAAAAATACCTGCTTTGGTTTCTGCCATATTAGTGAATTAAAGTGGTTCATAAAGTGGTCTGACAATTGCCTGAGCTAGCAAAAAGAGAGGAGGTGGGCTGAAGTGGTCTGTAGCACTGGGAACAGGGGGTGGAATGGTAAGGAACGAGGAAGGCTTCTCTCCCTGAGCAGCAGTGAGCCCCTTCCTGTGCCCACCAGGCTGTAGCCCCTACCACTGCCCCACCTGAGCCCCACCTAGAGGGACTTGAGCCCTGCTATGCTTGGTGCTCATGAAGAAAATCCATGGTGTGGAGGAATTAGACAACTGAGATCCATAGTTTCCGGCTTTTAGGGGGCATGGAGGCTGCTAAGCTAGGCTCTACCTAGCATTCAATTTCTGCTTGACCTTAAGGGGGATGCAAATCCACAACCCCACTTTAAGAGAGGATACCTAAGCATCAAGCCTGTGGCATCCTTTAGGCTACAGCACTGTGCTGTGAACACCAGAGATCAGGACAGAGGGCAGTGAAGGGTGACATGCAATGCGCAACTCCCATACATACAGCAGCTGAACAAGGATCTGACCGTCCAGGCTTACTGTACTCTGCTCCTGCTTTATTGCTCTGCCTCTATTTCATACTCAACACGTGGCCGGGCAGAGTCATGAACTGTGTTGATTTTTGTTGGAACAAAGCCCTGTGCAATTAATAAAGGGGCATACTTTAGGTCAAAGAAAATGTCCTGAAGATGCCTTTATCTCTTTTTCCCTCTGCCAACACAGGCAATTATAACCAGCTCTGCACTCCTAGTGCACCCAGGTTGACACTGCTGCTTGTTGTCCCTTCTTCAGACCCCAGTCTCTGTGTAAGCAGAGCTTCCAGCTGTAATTTAATTCAGGCTTCCAGTTCCAACAGCCCCCGGCAGGACTGACTTTCACCAGCACCATGTGCAGCTCATCAGCAGTGGTATTCCTCAGCCCCTGTGTCATCCCAGCTTACAGGTGTGGGTGCCACTGAAGGACTTTATGAAAAGTAGGGATTCATGCAGCCACACCATCACTTCCCTCAGCTTACTAAAATTAGTAGCCTCATGCTTACAAAGACATCATGCATTTTCTATTCCCGTGCAAGGAATCCTTATAGGAGATGACTATGGGGTCTGTCCTGCCCCAGTTGCTTCCCTCCAGCGTAATGCAGCACTACTCCCTCCCATCAGGAAGCCAAAACATCTCACCTAAGAACAGAGCTTCTGCAGTTGAAGTAACCTACATCCAAAGATTTTGCACAGCAGTCATAAAAGAACCACCTTGGCAGATGTATTTTTAAAATTCTTTTACTGGTGGCAGACACATCAAACCCCACACCACCCTGCAGAGGCACAAGAGCACCACTCCCTCCAGCATGATACAGGAGATGTGCTGCTCTTACTTAACACTGGTGCTGTGTAAATCTACACCTCTGTTTCAGACCAAGAAAACTAATGTTAAGTTTCTAAGAGAATTTAATCCATGGGATTTGTGGCTTTTTTCAGCAGAAAACACTTAGTTCTGATAACAACACAGCAGTACCTAAATTGTGAAAGGTTAACAGAATTCATTAGACTTGCAGATTGCTGGAAACATTTAATAACAGGCACCAACAGGGTGTTTTGATTGCAAATACTACATCAGTTGGTGTTCAACTTGCCACAGTCTCAAGTACCAAAATCTGTTTGCAGCTGAAGCTCACCTGCTCTGGTCATGCCTCCCCTGTCAGTTCAGTAGCACCACCTGATTAAAAGCCAGAAAACTCCTATGTAGAAAAGGGCTTCAAAAAGAGCTGTGAAACGTGAAGTTTCATGCAATCGCAAACACGCAAGCGTGATGCTTACATGTAACAAAGTGAGACAGCCACCTTTTTTAACGTTTGCATTTTGATCCTGTTCTATGACTACTTGAGCTTTGACTTGATTTTCCAATACATAAATAAGACATTTCATTTTGTAAGTTTAATACACACCTCTCACATACAATTTTCTTCTCTCCTTGAGTAAAAAGAGGCAGCTTAAAAGACAAGCTCCCTGTGCTGAAAGGCTACAGGAAAGTCACATTTTATACTGAAGGTCCCTCTGACTAAACTGCATGGGAAGCAGAATTAAAACTCTTTCCTGCCTCACATCTTGCTATCTTGCCATCAGTCTGCAGGAACCAAGCCACAATTAATACATACGTGCTGAGACAGATTACTTGGGTTCACATATCCCTAAAGAGTAGCTATTGAAGATGTGAAAGCTAAATTCCTTTTGAAAACCTGTCCTATTCATAAGTTCTGCAGCTCAAATTGTGCTCAGTCTTCTCATCTTTACCTCAGCAGACGTGCTATTCTTAGAAGGCAAGAGAACTCTGCAGAAATAAAATGGGTTGTTGATACTGAAAGGGCAGAATACAACCAACATTTGCATGCGAGCTACAACAGAGCAAGAATGCAACTGCATGAAGTTTTCATAGCAGCAAAGACTGGCTGGAGAAGACTGGGAATAAAGAACAAGGCTAGAGGAACAGGACTATGTCCAAGAAAACATGGGTAAGTGAGCTACTAGACTCCCTCTAAAGAATTTTTTTTTTTTTCCTTAAATTCAAGCCAGGAATTCCAGTATTCTGGAACTCCCCTGAAGAAATTCAATTTTTTGTCTCACCAGGAATGTAACCCTCATTTTCAAATCAGGCTCAGCCTGCTCCTTTGTATTAACACTCAACAGTGCCTAAGGTGGCCTGGGATTTATTTAGTGACTTTTGAAGACTTGGTGTAATAATGTCACATAAAAGAAATTCATCAACCATGTGCCACACTAAAAATGAAACAAATCCCTTGCAGGCTCACAGAGCTAATACTTGCTACACATTGTACATTAATTCCACAAGTACAAAGCAGTTTGAGTGAGACAGGTTGTTCCCTACCAAATGTATTACTTCTATATGGTAGCCAAAACCACAAACCACCTGAGCTAAATTTGTTGCACCTTATGCAAGGCAATGAGACATGAAAAATTCTTCATGTAGAAGTACCAGAAAACTGAACTGCAAGTTCCCACAAATTCCCCATAATTACCTCTTCAAAACTGTTGCTTGAAGAATGCCTCTTTATCTTAAGTTGACAGCCAAACAGGAAAGGGATATAGACATAAAGAGACATAGACAAAACCGTGTTTCAAGTGTAAAGAAAATACCATTATTCTTCCAATTAGAAACTAGTAACCAGGCAAGATAACTGATGAGTAAAATGTCTCTTGAAACTGGAAGAAAGGACAACGTGGTAGCATTGGAGGGCTTGATCAGGGACAGGCTTTCCCACTGGAGTAAACAAGAAAGATCCATGCTCCTGGCTCTTGCGAGCTTTGGGCAACCAACATGCTCCCATGTCAGAAGACACAGTGAAAGTTAAGCATTCAGACCTCAGATAATTTGGATAGATAATGATACAGATTTTTACATGATCCTGTACCATTGGCAGTACCTCTGTAATGCTGGTTTGACACTGCCCAGCAGGTGGGGCAGATGACTGGCAGAAGAATGTGTGCTGACAAATTGCATTGCATCTAATATTCCTGGAGTGAACATGCTTTGCCAAAGAACTTCCCTGCTCCAGAGAAGCCTTCTGGGCCACTAGGTCACCTGCTTCCAGGGAGATGGATCCCTACACCAACTCTGCTGTGGGATCTCTGCTTCCCCACTACGGATGATATATTCAGAGGAAGAGATTCTGGCTCCACAGAAACAGGGAACAGCTTTGCAATCATCATATTTGTGGACAGGATTTTGTCCAGAAGGCATGGCTGGAGCACTGAACATGTTGAGCACCAAATATCCCAAAGTATGTGCCTGCTAAAGGGTGTAAGCAACACTGCAGTGTACCATAAAGCAAGAAAGCACGGTCATGCTGTAGTCAACATCACAAGACTTTTCATGAAGGCAGACAAAAGATGCCCAAGTGCATGTCAAGGTGGTCAAGGGTGCATGGTTAAACTGTTATGTGGTACTGGTTGTAGTGTGTTTTTAATCCACTTCAATCCTTATTTAAAATTAATTTTAAAGGAAATTGCAGCATCTTCAATATCAACAGTATCTGTACCAAATAAATTCTACAGCTGTTTTCTGAATATTACCTTAAATATTACACTAGGATGAACAGTACTCAAACAATAAAGTATTTGTTACAGCAGTCTATAAAGCAGAGTATTTTGTGCAAAGCAAAGAAATCTTAATGTGGTACATAACTCAGGTGCATTAGTTTCAGAGTACCCCATGGTATTAGAGGACAAATGACAAGCCAAACATCTAAAGACTAACAATTTTGAATTTTTATACAATACACATAGTGTCATCTTCAACTATGGTACAGCATTATGTACTTCAGAAATGAATCAAGTGAAACCTTGAAATACACTATGGCAAACTGTACTGGAGATACCATGTTCTGGCTCAGAGAAGCTGAAGGAATCTTACTGTGAAATAACAAAACTCACCATCTCCTTGGTAAGATATTTAGCAGAACTCCAAACTGAAGTCTTGGCAGAAAAGTTCTTGAAAAGAAAGTTACAGTGTAAGCCTGATACTGACTTATATAATTTAAATAAATTCACCTTCTTTGGCAATGGGAATGAAAGATTTTGGTTTTGTTTTTTGAAGGAAGGCAATCATAATGCATTTTTAAATATCAATTCTGATTATCTGCTTCCCCATCTCTCCAGCTTATCTGACCACATTTCACTACAGGATTAATCATCAGTGCAAAACTTCTTACTTACACCAACATGAATAGTCACAGTATCAATGTTAAAATCCACCACTACCTCGCAGTTCTTGTCATCCTTGTCATCTGCTGTCCATCTAGCACATGGGTAACTTGCTGTGAGTAAACATGACCTGATCTAGCCCACATCTAGATCAGAGAAGGCCTCCACAGGGAAAAAGGAATGTTGTAACAGGATGGGCAAACATTCACAAAAGTCCTGCTATTGGGTCCAATTTGTAGATCCAGTTGCATGTCCTTGCTACCTATTAATATGAAGCATTGTTTCTCATACAGCAGATGCCATGGGCTGCTGCAAGAGACTGATGCCAGAAGATCATCACTACAAATTCTCTAACAGTACCTGGAGAGGTGCAGGTATTTAAGCTAAATCAGAACAGAGTAGAAGAGGAGTTATGTATGAGCCGTTATTGTTCCAGCACCAGAAAGAGGCCTTCTTGCTATTCACCTTCTTTTTATTTTATGTTTGACACAGCTGAATTTCCCAAATGCTCTTGTGATTAACCTTCTTTACAAAGTATAAATACTACTGCACTCTTATACAAAAGAAATACAGCTCTTTGTTATATACACACACACCTTTACAACAAGTCCTTTAAAGAACAGTGCAACATGAAATTACAGAGCCAACACCCATAGAGCACCTGTTTAGCTGCAGGCCAGGAAGTCTCTGCTGAGAAAGGCAATCTGTTAAGTTAAATGCTTTAACTGAACTCGTAACATTTGAATGGGATAATGAGAACTGTGTGACATGCTCTCATACCACTTACTAGCCATATTCTGGTTTACAAACTGTAATTGCTGCATTTCACTGAAGCCATCCAATATAGAATGGAATTGCTTGAATACATCTCACTGGCATAAAGAAGCAGCCTTGCTGGATGACATGTTATCAACTCTGAATTTTCAGACATGGAATATACTAGAGTGAAATGAAGACACAAGTGAGATCACGCAAGGTTTTGGCAAATATTTTTATGTTAACTTTTTTGGTTTATGGCCTTTTATGGCTTTTTTGGTTTCTTTAGGAAATTCCTGGACAGTGAAAGGAATGAAGAATTCTAGAAGAGAGTTGACCTCCTTCAGTTCCAGACTGTATTCTGCTGCTATTTTCTCTGCAGTCCATATTTGAGGTTGAAGTTTATGATTATTAAGAAATGTCAGAGCCTCCACAATGGAAATTTTGCCTTTGGGAACTTTCTTAACATCTAGAGCTTCCAAGTGACCTAATTTTGTAAGTCTCTTTTCCTCCTGTTTACATGGAAGACGTTCACCACCTCCATCTTTTACCTAATTGAGGAAAGGAAAACAAAAAGAGCTCAATAGCAGTTCTGTTTAGTATGCACACTGTAGCAGCTAAACTGCTTTCCTAAGTATGGCATTTCCTGTTAGTTTTCCCCAACTTTTTTCTTTTTTGTAAAAATGCTTAGCCAGCCTTGCTTCTTCCACAGCCATTCTACATACAATGTCAACTCCCAACCATATGCTGAAAAGCTTCCTATCCACTGCACTCTAAGCATTGCATAAGTTTGGCAGCCCTTCATACAAGGCAAACTACAGATTCTGGCAGCCAAAAAAAAAATCATAAAACAAATTGGTATCCTTCTGATACCACTGAAAAACTTTCATGTAGTCTCTCACCCCTTCCTTTCATTTTCAGATTTTAGTTTTGCTATTAAGAGATTCCTTCTTTTTCTCTGTCTAGAGAACAAGCTTTCCTGCTATTTTGCAGCATCATATGGAGTTTAATTCCTATGACTACTGCAACATGCAGACACACAATCTCTTCTCCAAGGTCCCTTCATACTTCCAAATAATTTCCAAATCATTTTTCCTTTAATTAAGATTTAACCAGTGAATGACACTAAAAAAAAAGATGCAATTAAACCTTTCTTAAATTTAGAAGTACTTATACAGTAATCAGAGCCCACAGCCACTGATTATCACACAGACACTCTGTATTAACCCACATGCTGAGGAAACTGGATGCTACAGCACCTGCGTGTCTGTTTCTGAAGTACAAGGAATGTCTGGTTTGTACTCCATGTCTTCCTTCTACTTTATGCTAAAATCGTGCTTGGATAATGAACAATTTTTCAACTCTTAATTCAATCATCTGTCTCTGGGAATCTGCCACTTCAGGACTCCCAAGCTGGTGCTTTTCCACTTACCACAGGCAGACATACCAAACATACACAGAGGTGTGTACACATTGTGCACAATGCACAAAGTCATCAGGATAACACCAGGAACGAAGGAAGCTTTTTTATTGTTTTGCCCACAAGTCTCTGTGATTTCAATTGTGTTCTAACGACTACAAGCAGACACACCACAAGGGCAAGTCTTATGTAGCAGCTACCTCAGAGCAGGCATGGAATCAAGCAAGGATTTGTTCCAGTTTTGGCTTTTTCTCAAATCTCTCTTGACAGGCTTTAACCGAAATTAGACCTTCAGCACTTCAAGATTAGAGCCCTAACCTCTGTGATGGAAATTAAGGATAGCGATTACTTGAAAATTTCAGGGAGAGACTGAAGAAGTCTATTTACAATTTAAATATTTTTAGACTTTAATACCATGTAAGTGGCAAATTAGAGAGACTTAGGGATTTTGCTAGATGACTATAAAAATTTTAATGCTAAATAAAGCAGCTGGAATAAAGTCCAATAATGCAACAGGCATAGCACAATATGATGGAAAAGAGAAGACTGAACACCAGTCTGCATTTTATGAAGGAGTATGCTTTGCCTTCTTGAGTAAAAGATTGCAGTCACTGACAATAAGGAAATGATGACCATACAACCCACAAGATTATGTAGAAAAAAACCTAAGGCACTTCATGAGCTGGATAAAAAGATGTCTCTGCACTGTATAACATTAACATCAGTAGTCAAGGACTCCAGTAAGATGTAAACATTTTTGTCCTCTACCACATCCCTGCTCCCCCAGCAGTCCCAGTCTCTTCTAACAACTCCACAAATGATCTCTGGCTAACTCCTTTATCTTTGCAAAA
Source organism: Pardalotus punctatus (assembly GCA_013400915.1). Lineage (NCBI taxonomy): Eukaryota > Metazoa > Chordata > Aves > Passeriformes > Pardalotidae > Pardalotus > Pardalotus punctatus. The sequence goes on along the minus strand of VZTX01019306.1, from coordinate 726,138 downwards.
GGCTGGACAACTATCCTGCCTCATAGGAAGCAGAAATGGGAAATTAGGTGAAAAACAGTATAACATCAATGCAGTGTTAAAAAAGAAGACTGTGTCAGCATTCACAAGCTTGTATAAACACAATCTGTCACATGTTCAAAACCCAGGGTCAGACACAGTCAGTGCTATTGAACAGTAATAAAAACACCACTTTTACCTACTGAATAAAAGTAGCTTTTATGCACTAAGAGCATTTTTCTTGACAAGACTTTGTGCTGAGTTTGAAGACCACAAAGCTGATGCTGGTATGGCTCGTACAGAGAGACACACTCACCTGCACTGGTGGATCTCTGGACTCAACATATACATCTTTTAGCAAGGTGAGGAACCTATCGTCTTTCCTGAAAACTTCTTCTTTTATCTCTGGGCTATCTAAAGGCAGTGAGAAGAAGAAGGGAAGGGGGAAAAAAGGGAGAAAAGACAGATCTCAGTTAAACCGTCTCCTTTTTGTTAGTTCTGCCAGCTCGTCGCTTCCCCAGAGGCACGACATGGCTCCCGCAGATGCACGTGCCTTCTTGGGAAGGTGTCATTCTTCCCACAGCCCTGATCTTCACAACACCGCTTCACATGGTGGGGGCTGGGCCGGTCACCTGTCACAGCACAGCGGGAAGCACACGCTTGTGGCACGCTCCGTACTGCTCTGCAGCACCGCCTCAGCAACCGCTCCCTGCCACCACCCCACTACTGCCCCCAGCAACCACCGACTCTACCGCCTCCACCAATTGTTCCAGCACGCACCCCCTCACCCATCCCAGCTACTGTCCCCATCAACCACCTCCACCGACCGCCCCCTGCAACCGCCCCAGCAGCGGCCTCCAGC
>VZTX01019306.1:707552-725265 GCA_013400915.1 Pardalotus punctatus | reverse complement strand
GGCCCCCAGCAGCCACTCCATCAGCTGCCCCTGGGAACGGCTCTAGCACCGGCTCTCATCACCCACCCCCAACAAACCACCTCCATCAGCCTCCCTGCCGGTGCTGCCCGCTGTGATCCCCCCAGCCCCGTGAGCCGTCCCACAGCCGCCCGATCGCCGCCGCGNCCGCCACCGCCGGGGTCGCCCCACGGGTGGGCGAGGCCGGTACTCACCGGTCATGGCGTCCAGCCGGGCGGTGGGGTGCCGCGGCGCGGGCGTGGGCTTCTCCTTGCTGATCTCGCGGCGGGCCCGATTCTCCACGTTAAAATTCCGGAACACGCGGGTCACCCGGCCGCCCATCGCCGCCGCCGGCCGCGCCTGCGCACGGGGCGGGCCCGCGGCCGGGGCTGATGCAGCGCGTCCGCGTATGCACCGGAAGAAAATAAACCGAGTACCGCCGGCAAACAAACAAACAAGCGAACGAGAACTATAGAGAAGGCGGTTCGCTTTTCACTTCATGGCACCCCAGCGGTGCTTTCTCCTTGCCCTCGGACGCCGGCCCGGGGCTGCGTTGGTCGTGCCGTGGCTTTTCGAAACGCGTGTGTGACCGGAGCCGCCGGGTCGGGCGGGTCCGGTCAGGAATGCTCTCAGAGCCGCGGGCTGGCCCAAAGTTTCCTTTCCAGCCGTGGCGGCTGGTGCCTGAGCCCCCGGACGCGTCGTGTTGTGGCTGTCGCTGCTCATTTATCGGTGGGGCAGCGCAGTGCTGCGGCTCGGCTCGAAACTGCAGCGCGGGACAATTCCACAGTACTGTAGGCTACACAATGCTTTCAGACCCTCTTTTTCAGCTGCAGACCCTCTTTTTCAGCTCAACCAAATAACCCTTCTCCTGACTTCGTAAAAATTGCGGAGACCACTTGTGAGAAAATATTGAGAAGACCTTGAGCCACGCATGATAAGAAAGGTAAAATTGTTGACAGAATCAAAATTGTTGAGATGGAATCAGCAGTTCATAGATTCAAGAAGCAAAGTGTGAAAAGATACAGAATCCTGAAAGAAAGAGCAAGAACTATTGGCCTGATGCAAGAAGCGATAAAGCCTGATGGTCTACTACTTTATTCTACCACGACTGCTAAGGTGTCTTACCGACAGAGATTAATGACTCGTTAATTCCAGCTGCTGTGTGAATTAGCCAATAAGTAATTCCGTTACGGTTTTAAATTGTGTATATGCTGTTGGCTCACTTAGTACCTTCTGGGCCACTAGTTAGTGCATGGTAGTAGTAATTGCCTGAATGTAGTGACTTGGAGTGGGAGTGTTAATGAAGATCAGAGAAAAGATCAGACTTCTTCTTTTGCTACTTCTCCTTTTTTTTTTTTTAGGTTGGAAACATTTTTTTTTCTGCCTTATATCTATCTAGTTGTTTTTATTATTGTGGGCATGCAAAACTTGGGGTTTCAGAAGTTGGTCTTCTAATAGTAGCACTATTTAGTAATTGCAATTAGGATGGGATAGTTATCAAGGCTACAGTGTGCCTTAATGCTGGATTAAAGAATGACAGCGTTTTCCTTAGAGAGAAGCCAAATAGATTTAGAAAGACAATGGAGACGAGGCAATATAAGCATGGTCTGTCCTGGATCTCTGCTCTCTTTGGGAAGGTGCAGTTTCTCCACTTGTTTAGTTTAAAGATTCTCACAGTCTGTAGGAGGATAGAAACACGTTTTTCTTCTCAGGTAATAAGCTTACTGACCCTGTCTTATTTTAGACATTGCATGTGAATACTAAGAAGACAAGTGATAGAGTGGTAATAGGAATGTGGAAGCTGTTACAATCTGCTGAAGTCAGACTGGTGACAAGTTCAATTAAATACCTATATTCAACTACTTGCTGACTTAACCTGTGTTCCTGAGTCCAGCATTTGATACTTTTCTAAGTGCTGAGTCTGGTGTGGTTATAATGGAAAAATCCACATGGATGCCTTTGGTGGTTATAAACCTTTCATAGGTATTTTAGCATTTCCGTGAGACATACTCCTATTGATCTGTCTGCGGATCAGCCATTGTACCAAATTTGGAAACAAAGTTTCTCCTTCAAAAGCTAAGAACTGCCAGCTTCTGGGATCAAACTGAGCACAGGGCTTGTCTTCGTAAAGCCTGAATGTGATTAACGCTGGTGTAATATTTACTGACAGCAGAATAAATTCACCAGAAGGCAGTGAGTTAAAAACATCGAGTGATGTCATGCTCTGCCTGTCACTTCCTACCACTGAGGATGGCACAAGGCTGTTCTTTTCATGTATAAAGATGTATCAAAAGTACAAGATTTTTATTCTGAAGAATCTTTCTTAGACTGTAGTAAGCAGAAGAACTGAGACTGAAAAAGCTTTTTTTAAAATAATTTGGTATTTTACCGATGTGACCATGTTGATATTAAATAGCAGTAAACAAGAGGCTGGGATTTTTTTTCTATATAAAGCATTTTCTATATAAAGCAAGTGGGATGATTAAAAAGTGAATGTATGTTTATTCGGCTTAGATAGAGTTTCAAATGGGATGCATTTTTCTTGAACTAGGAGACTGAATTTTTCCAAGGAATTTAAAAATAAAAAACCAACTCATGAGAAGAACATAGACTATCCAGCTGAGTTCACGTACACCAGCAGCCTGTTCTCAACACTGGACAGCACCAAGCACATCAGAGAAAAATACTGTAACTTGCATGATATATATGTGCCATAGGCTGCCACACTAGATATCCTTTTAATCCTTTCATACCTCTTATGAGAGAAGTTTCTAAAACTACTGTGCACCTGGAAATAAAATGTACATTTGTGACTGTTCTTTGAATCTTTTTGGTTTTTCATCACAGTTCTTTTTATATGTTGTATTTTTTTTTTCTTTCTCAGCTAGTGCTGTAGCTGAGTGGAAAATCCGAAATTAATTTTGGTAGTTAACTAGCATCAAAAGTCTGACTTATTGAAAATTGCCTTTAGAGAAGGGAGAATAGGAATGTCTGTTGTTAACTTGTGTTACTGTGTGGTACTGCTAAGGTTTTTAGCTGTCTTTTACTACTCAGAAGATCAGGAACCAGAATATGAGCCCAGATGGGCAGGTAATCACAGTGAAATAAGAGTTGTTTTTTTGTTGTTTTTTTTTTTTTTTGTAATAGATGCCCAACTTGAGAATTTTTGAGAGGAGGCAGGTGAGGTTTGCTTTGTGATTTGTGGTCTGGGAATGGCACAGCAGTCCACCACAGAGGAAAATTAGGAATGCCCTTATACAGCAGCAGCACAGGTTTATACTTGATTCTGTCCACATTTTCTACCACTGACACTGTTTTCCACTACTCATGTTTTTGTTGCTGTTTGTTCATAATTGATGTCAGTCTAAATGGATACTTGAGCGAATTGGTGGATCATTAGGATTCACAAAATTGAGTCCTCTATCCTGATTACTGGTTTACCAGTAAACACAATGAGAGCATTGATCCTTTTGTTCCTTATCTCATCAGTGTTAGGCAGAACCAGACAACATAGCATTAGCAAGAATTGATTATGAGCCAAGCAAAAATTAGTGTTCTGCAACTTTGTAAAGATGAACTCAAGAGAGATGGCCTTACTGGTGGATCACTTTTGCCTTTCAGTGATTTTTGGTTGTTCTGTTACTTAATTCAGTTTGTTTCTCTGTTATTGGCTTCAGCTGATCCATCTTTTACTGGCTTCTGAAGAATCTACAAACACATTGAAGGATTTTGCTTGATTCCAGCCTCTGATCAGTGTTCTGAACACTTGCATATTTTCAAGGCTAGGTGGCTGCAGTGCTTTATTTAAAGGAGTTTTTGGCAAGTCCTTATGTGGATGAAGTTTATGACAAGTGCAGCAAGCTCGGTGTTAGAGGCTCACACAACAGCCGAGACAGATCACTAGCTCCTTGTCAGATAATACTAATTTCGAAGACATTGCATTTAAATTCTCCCAGTTGACTATGGCTTGATATACCTGACATCATCTTCCATATTTTTCCTATCTTATTGTTGCATTCTAATTAGCAGGTTACTTTGACTTGGAAATGCACAATAGGAGACAGCATATTTAAGAACAAGGCAGCCCGGCCCTGGAATTTATTAATTTCAGCAGTTACACATGCCTTTTTACCTCATTTTTACTCACAGGATTCAGTACCCCATGCTCTCTTCTCAGTGGCAATACTACTTGGGACAACTGACAGCCTTATTATTTCTTGTAACCCTGTCTTCAGTTCATCCCTCTTGCCAGAGTGAGGGTGTAGGAACACCTCCAGAACAAACAACATTGCATAGATGGTCTGCTCGTAACTTTTCTAAGCTGTATCAATCAATCACTGATGATTTGACTGGTCCCACAGAAAGCTACTGGAAACACAGAAGAAAAAAAAAGGCGTTTGACAGGAGGAGTATGAATACCTTGAACTGGTATTGCTGCCATGTTGGTTGGTTGGTTTGTGAGAGTTTGCACTTTGCTCCCAGATTGTTTCCCTCCAGCAGTAACAGAAACAACTGTACCAGCTCAAATGAGGAGGAGGTGAACCAGCAGTGAGAAGAAAGTGGGTGGAATGGAGAGGTGGCTGGTTCACCTTGGGCTGGCTTTGCTGGTGCTCCAGCATCACCCAAGACAAACACCATCCTTTGTACTGACTTGAGGCAGTAACAGGAGCCATGATCTTACTGCACTGCCAATGCAGTAGCTGTCTGATGGTCCAGAAGATGGTTGGTGAATGGATTCAGAATATTAGCTATCTCCTGGAGATTCTTTCATTAAATATAACACATAAAAAATAACATGTATAACCTATACGTGCTGGTAAGATGCTCTTCTACAATAGTATTTTTCCACCCCAGAAAGATATTTCTATTCTCTCTATATGGTTTTAATTTATGATGACACATAAATATTTATACAGGTGTAATGCATTTTGTATACATAACTTTATAATTTAGTTCAATTATCTGTGACTTAATGTATCAAGGGATTGAATTTCCATGCTTTTATAAGTAGTTGCAGAACCAGTTTTATTTATTCCCTTTACACTTTAATTGCATCCTTCTGCAATTTACAAATTGTGTACTTAGGAGTGTGAGTTACATGAAAAACTGAAATGTTTTATTTACAAATGAGGAGCCAAATTTTGTGCAGAATAGGAAAGCCAAAATGACCTCAGTGAACACTTCTAAAACCATTATATATATATATCTCAGTCTTAAAGAAGGCTTATATATAGATCTTAAGAAGCTGGAGAAGTTACAGTGTGGTTTAATAGCTCAGTGGCTTAATCAGTGTTATGCTGGGTAAGTAGCATTTGAGTCCATGTCCTATACCTGTATTTATCTAGATGCAGTAGCTAAAAATCTGCCTGGCATATGCAAAGGATTCTTTGCAAATATTCAAGGAATACCATACTAAGATTACACATTTTTCCTGGCTGCTTCCACCAGCCATTTCAAGTCCTTTAATTTCCAAAATGCAAATGCATGTACACTAATGCTGGAAGAGGATTCTATTAGGGGAAGCCATCAGACTGCAGAGCAAAGAAAATGTGACCACAGGGTTACAACCTACAACCTTTAATTAAAAGCCTTGAAGTAAAGATGAATGTGCAATATTGTATTATTGCACATGTATATATTGCACAAATATAAACTTGCAGAGCATGACTGGAGAAATACATCAAATTCATTTAGCATTTTAGTCCAAGAAATAGATGAATATTCTAAGAGGTACAGTTACCAGTAGAGTTACAATATTAAAATCTTTCCAATTCAAACACAATTTTTTCTTAATTTTCTTGTTGAAGCAAATTCATTTTAAATTCTAAATAGCAATGGGTTAGGAACTGACCATAAAACATATAAAACAGATCAAAGTCCCATTGATGTCATTTATGCAGAACATTTATACAGAACAGGATAAATAGGAATTAAAATCATGGGAAAGAATCCAGAGCTGTAGACAAAGATCTGCATTTGAAATGAATCAAAAATTCTTAGGTTTTGGAGTGTAATTCAGTGAGGGTCAGGAAAGAAATTAATGAGGGAAGATTCTTCATAACTATGTTCTGCCTACTACATGGGTTTTGATTGTTCTATATCTTACTGTGAAATACCCTTTGGAAGCCCTTAGTAGAGACAGAGTTTTAGATAACACATATTCATATTGATGATCAGGGAAAAATAGATTTATTTTCTACTTGCTTCATTTACCATAAAATACTACGTTTTATTTGATTTAGCAATATACCAGTATGGATTATCGCAGCACAGTGTTGTAACAGAAATAATATCCACTACAAAGGATTTGGTCTACACCTAATGTATTAGTACCCATAAATGTATGTCACAAAGGAGGATATAGTTAAGACAAATAGTGCTGCATTATTTTAGTGAATTTTGCATTATTCCCTAATACTCTATGTGCAATAATACACAAAAGTAATTGCATTCTTCCTACGGGTCTTCTGAGAATTTTCATTTGAATGTATCACCATTTACCCGAGTGATTACATATCCAAGTTGTGCTGGTAGAGAATGCATTAAATAAACAAGAAAAGGTTTCAATGATACCAACACGTGACTACCAGTATTACAGTTCAAGTGGAAATAATTACTGAAGTTAGAAAGCCCTTTTGTGTGCCTCTTCTTCCCACAGCATCAAAAATCTAGGGGCAGCATGTGGGACACAGATGTATTTTGAACAGTTACATTTACTAATTATATACAGAGATACAGTGGTTAAATATGCAAGTGTCAGGTTGCTCTGGGGGCTACTAAAATAGACCATTAAAGAGGTCCCCAAATATTTAAAGTACTACCTCTATGTACTAAAAGTTCATTTTTAGGTTGTATAATAAGGACATGATTAAGCTTCAAAGCTCCAACATTTTAATGCAGACTTACTGAGACTCCTTGAAGGCAGAGTTCTTTCTTTATGTGAGATGTCTTTGGGATCATGGTGAAGCTACCGCAATTTCCTATACACATAATAAAATGCAAAACCAGTGTTCTCAAGCATTAATTCTGGAACTCTATAGGTACTATTGTATTTTTTGGGCTAGAAAATGCTGGAAATGGTCAGGTTTTCTTTAGTTGATAAACAGTTTGTCAAGATGACTCATGTTTTTCTAATATTAATTAAGGAATTTAATTCTCCACAGGATATAATGATGAGTGGTAACAAATGATGAATTTCAGATGCACAAAACTGGTAGAAGTTTGTTACAAAAATCCCTCTGAGCACCCTTCTGTGGGACTAGGTCTCAGCATCTAACAGCTGCTAGGAGATGAGACTCCCTGCCATACCTACAAGTAGCAGGTCTTAGCCTGTGGATGACAGAGACTTTAAATAATTCAGTACACTGAGTTCCGCCAGAGGAAATGTCTGTTGATGGCCTGTCTGAATTATGGCAGCAAAGCTTCTCTTGTCAGAAGTACTGCCAGACTCTCATCAATGGATTGTGCCATGGGCCAGTTTCATCCTGGTGTAAAATCTCTTGTCAGACTGTAGAAATTATCCCTGCAGGGCATCTCTCTTTGCAGCATAGGGAAATTCACCTCTCACCCCAAGAACAACTGAGATTTTTAGATTTCTGCAAGTTGCTCCTGCAGTCTTTCACCTTTTGTTCAGACATCAGAGGGAACATGCTAAGTTATTTGTTCTTGTTTAATACTTTAATCTGTTCGGAAAATGTGGGTCATCTTGTAATGATTAATTGCTACAATGAGGTGTTTTCTTTTTCTTCTGACACCCCTTAGTATGCCCTGTCTTTGGGCATGGGGTCGAGAAGCAGAACTATAGACTCTTCACATGGGAGACAAAACATCAATTTCAGAATCTGTTCTCTTCAAGTGCTGAAATGCACATACCAGTGATCTCCACTAACAGATGCAGCCTCGTCCGAATGGGTATTCTCATAAAATGAACTCGTTACAGTTCAGACTGTTGCAGCTCCCAGTAACAAAGCAAGATACATTTTTCTCTTTTTAATGAATGGATGATGTTGACCACTGCCTTTTGTTCTTTCTATTGGTTCACATGTATTTCAGGCTCTTCCACAGTATCTTAAGACAGGTTAGAAAATGGAGTGGAAAGTAGTGGAAATCACACTGCCATTTTTAAAACAGTATTTACACTTTTTGCTAAAATTCAAATTTTTTTTCAAATGTTTTATCTTTCTGACAAAACATAAATAAGCATAAATAAGGTGTGGGTTTTTGTTTGGTTTTTTTAGTGCAACATATAAATTGAAAATAGAGAATTAAAGGCTAAAGTATGGTCAGCAAATGTATAAGTAAAAGCTATTTTGAAAACTTATGAAAAACTATGAAAGTGTACTCCTGTTTCCTAATAATAGGGAAAATCTGAAAGGTTTAGATTTTGGTACTTTTTACAACTTAGCATTTTTATTAATGCATTATGTGTGTTTGCCAGAGGGGATCATACATATGTTTTTTTTATTGCCCCTGTAGAAGTTAAAAGGCAACAATATTTGCTTTAATGCTAAAATTTTATCTGGTGTTTCTGATTTTGCAGGTTGTTCCCACTGGGCGAAACAGAAGATGGCTTCAACAACTCTTCTGAAGGCATCTTACTCATTTGAGTTCTGTTCCTTTCAGACTGTATACATAAACCCTTTTTTTGTCTTCCATGCTCATGCTCCCACTAGGCAACATTCTCCACACGTCCACAAACACACAATTGTATGCTATTGTTGCTTTTGTGGACAGGAGGGGCTATTGTCATCTATTGCCCCTGCTGTCACAAGCCTAATATTTCATTTAATGACTTCCACAACCTGTCTTCCTCCATGCCGCTTTTTGTATCTTCATCTCAAATGTACAGAGTGACCCCCCCCCAGACAACTCCCAACCCTCCTGATTTCAGATCAGATTATTCAACTTCCACTTCAGGTCTCTCATTCTGGTGAATGGTTTGAGCAGTGACTTCAGTTGTTTTGGATAAAATAAATTTTAAAAATAAAGGGTATTTGACTAGCTGGAATGGAAGTAGGCTATCATTCCTACTAACCTTAAATAGGATTTAGACTTTTTCATGAATCAGAGGTGCATCTCTTGAAAATTGGTTGCAATCTGCCTTTTAGTGTCTCCTGCACCATTATGACTTTCTGTCTATATGAGCAGACAAGTGCCTGGTTCCCAGAGAGGAATCCATCATCCTGAAATTACTTTCAAGTATTTTTTTTTTGTGTGCTTACCAGAAGCAATTTAAGGCTGCAGTCTAATAGTACTTTGTCTCTAAAGAAGAATCCTTTTTCTGCCAGTGGCCACCCCTCACCTCCTTGGTATGAAGGGCTCCTCTTGCCTTTCTAAGCCATGATAAATCAGCTCAACCTACTGCCTGTGCAGAATACCATTCACTTTCTTCTCTTTCATTCTATATTTTTTCAGATACCCCTTGTTTAAGAGGGTGACTAAGAAGCATAGCACATATGTCTTCCTCAAGTACAATCATAATCCAGAAAGTGGCTGAGCCGTTTCAAGACTTTGCTATCTAAAGCAGGGATTTTATCTTTTCCGATTTGTCAGTGACATGAAGAGAACTTCTAACTGATGTGCTAAGGATCTTCCTCTTGCTCTTTGTCCTGATCTTTTGTAAAATGTTTGGTTTGTTGTTGTGTGGCTGGTTTTGGGGGTGTTTTTTATTCTAGCATCTCTTATTTTTTATAGTGATGAAAAGAGATACATTGTGTTCTGGACAAGTATGCCAGTTCAAAGTCATTGAGTTACAGAAATTTGCCTCCAAGTACATACATACATACATACATACATACATATATACATACATACATACATACATAACTATTCCCACATATACTAGCTGGATTAACAATTAGTATACCTACATCAGATCTCTTATCAAGATAGAGCAAGTCATGGAGTAAGCAGTCTGTCTAGTATTTGGTGTATGGAGTACTGTTTTCTTGTCTTTCATCATGATCCAAATGATGATATTGCAGACCACCATGCATGTAGCCTAACCACTCCAAGAAAATATTGAGAAAGCAAACATAGACCCTTCAGAGAACTGTGTCTGAATTTCTCTTTCTTGGACAACTACGCAGAGATATGTTAGAGTGGCTTTTGCAGTATTCAGATACTTCCATGGCTAGTTAATATCAAGAATGAAAAAAGACAAAACATACATTCTGGCAAACATGGACAAAAAGATACAAATTACAACAAGCATACTCCTTATCCCTACGGGTATTTTTACAACATTCAAAATAATCAAATATGCTTACATGTGGAACTTGCATTCACCTTCTGTCACCAGTTATGTGAGGGATTAAAGATTACATCCTATTAGATAAAACAGATTTATTTTAGGAAACTGTCTATTCCAGATTTCTACTGTTCCTTAACTAAGGAGTTAAGCAACATGTGAGGGTTCAGTTACACTGTGTTAGGTGAATCTTTGGTCTGAATAAGTATAGCTACGGTTCTCCCACCAGTATGACTAAGAAAGTGCTTCCTCCACTGATTTAACAGCACCAGTCATGCACATGAAAATAACAGACTTTCAGAAACTAAGGTTTCCATATTGCCTAAGTACCACTGTGAGTGGACTCATACTCATCTATTCTGTGAATATGCTGACTAGAATATCTTCTCTTTCCAGTGCACAAATCCTGACAAAGGTGCAGGGGTCTTAGTTCAGACACTGAGGTGCTGGAGTAAGCTGTGATCTTGTATCACTGGTATCTACAGAACATAATTATTTTGGATATCTACCTAGCTCTTCCTGCCATGGTCTATGAATTCATGCTCTGACAACATGAAACCATAAGGAACTTTCAATAAAACCTAAAACCCACAGAGAACTGTTAGAACACATACTGAGAAAGATGAAAGGTTGGTTGGTAGCATTTGCAGAAACAACCGAAAAGGCAGTAAACCTCAAACTGTAAGTGCTAGGTGTAGCAGCCTATGATAACTGTTTTCTACAGGTGCTTTTGCATGGGTAAATACTGGAAGCCCTTGATCAGTTATGGAATCAACTGTTCTAGAGATGGTGCCTGGAAAGTGAATAGTCTCAGGCAGAGGAAGACTCCACATGCTCACTGTCCCATGCTGTGTTTCTAATGTGTACCCACTGGGTCTTTTCATCTTCAGAGGTTAGAAACTTGGAAAGCTTTATGATTAAACAGTTAACTTTTTTTTTTTTTTTTTTCAACTGTGAGAGGAAGGAATTGCTGCCGTGCATAGTTAGCACAGTCAGATCAGCTCTGCCAGCTGTCATTGTGGAAGGGATGGTAGAAAATCCTTTGGTTCTGCAGACAGACTAAGCTCACTAAATTACTTATATAAGCTCTCCCTCTCCCTGCAGGTTTCTAACACCTCCATTCTCCCTCTTATGAGGGGGAGGACTGGTTGTCTTATTGTCCAGGATTGAAAGTGCAGCAAACATTCAGTAATTCTTTCAGATCTTCAGTATGTCCATGCTACTTTCCATTGTAGAAAGGACCTGAACGTAAGAAAAAGCTGAAGGAAGAGTAAAGACACCATTATACAAACAGAATAAAAGTCTAACATTAAAAAAGGAAGAAAAAACTCACTGGTTTTGAAAACAAAGGCATGCAAAGTGCTCTGCACAAAGGCCTGCACTTTTGTTAGCAGAGTGACAGTACCAAGGCTTGCAACAGGCTCCCTAAAGTGTTACATATACAAGTTCATCTATCACAGTGTGAAAAGCATTGCAGAAGTGCATGGTCTTTCTCCCTCTTCCTGATCCCAGGCTCTATCCTTACTCTTCCTTTGCCAGCTGTGCTATGATGCCTTTCATGTGATCATAGAAGTTTTCATACATCAGAGCTTCCAGCTTGATGCTCTTGTAGAGCCACATGCTGAATAGAGCAGCTACATTTTCAGCATACTGGCAGTAAAATATGTTTCCTTGATGTTAGAAATGCACCTCCTACTTCACAGAAATAAAAGCTGTGGAGTATCACATCTAATGTGCCAGACTGTTTTGATTTCAACAGTTTAGAAGTTGAGAATGATTTCGTTTAAAGCAGCCTCAGGCTGAGCCATGCTCAACTGTTCTTTGGGAGTAGGGGAGATCTAGGAAAAGGAGATGGAGGAATAAGAAAAGTGTTAACATCCAGTGGCCAGAGATTTGCCTACCAACAGTCCTATATGGGTCATATAGAGAACTGTTTTTATAGTTTCTTGTCTAACCTCCACTTCCTTTTTCCTTTTCTGTAAATATTAAGGACTGCATCCAGGGCTGTATTCAGAAAAACGTACATAGCAGAGGAAGCATTGCAAGGGTCAAACAGGACTTTACACACCCTGCTACCTGTCAGGAAGTTTCTTTCCTCCAGTAGGAGATGTCACCTCCCGTAACTAAATTTGTTCCAAATGAAAGATCCAGGTCAAAGCAGTAACCTAGACAACTTCAATGTTACAGCTAACACTACTATTTATATAGCTTCTACTGAGAAGGGAATAGTTACTCCCTTACCTGTTTTAATTTTCTTTTGCCCACTGGGCTTCTTTCAATGCAGGTGCTCTCATGCAGTTTGTGTTTTTCAGCTCCACCAATAAGAAGAAAACCTGAGGCACTTAAGGGTTTTTTTTCTAGCTCCAGCTGCAATGAGGATAGAGGGTGAGACTGCAGATATTATATTTTCTTCCTTTTTAATGTTGGATTTTTATCCTCTTTGTTTCTTTTAGATGTTTGTGGTACTGATGTGTAAACTGGAAAATTCTCGGCTGAGAGAACTGCTCAGAACATAATGTAGTGTTTGATGTTTTTATGTTTTTAAACAAAATAGTGGTGCTGCGTATATATTTCTAGGTGCTTTCAGATGTAACTAGGAATTGCCTGTGTTCATCTGGCTAATTTTCAGAATGTTGAGATAACATGTACCACCAGTACAGGAGGTTTACATTCTGCTTTGCAAATCAGGAAGAGCACTGTAAGAGGAAATGACAGGTACAGATGAATTGCAAAAAACCTCTGAACAGAAGATTTACGCAAACATTGATTGCACATGATCAGAGATTGCTGTAACTTGTGGCTATGTGGGGAACTTGTAAATCACCATAGGATGAGAATCTTGCAAACCCATACTGGAATCTGAACTGTAGAAGTTTTTAGTATGGATAGCTAGGTGGTACATGATCCTGACACAGTGACTGTTAATCATTTTAGATGTTATCCACAAACTAGAAGGAAAAAACACTTCCTAGGGTAGCTGGAGCCATGAAGCACTGTAGTGTTCATAAAGGCTCCAGCAACAGAAATTTTAATTTACTTTTCTTCATAGTGTATGAAGGGTAACACAAAATTCTGTATTTATGTTTGAAAGCAGTCTCAGTTTTTAAGTTCAAACCAGCTGTACCCTGAGGCTGAAACATGGCCATGTTTTGGCAGCATGGAAGACTGCCATATGTTGCAGTGATACAGAAATTACACTGATGCCAATCTCTGAAGTCAGTCTTCTAAAAAATATATAAGGGAGTATATTTGTGGCAATATAAGCTTTTATAGAGAGAGAGTAAAAGAGCTTGACAATCCTTTATTTGAGGATAATTTTTCTGTCTCTTTAACAGTAAATGCTGCAAGCCATAATTCACTGTTGTTCTTGAGAGATATTGCATATAATACATAAATCCATTGCACCTCTCTGTTACACAGAATTGTTTGCTGTCTAGCTCCCAGCTTTCAATAGCCATAGGACAGTTCCATTCTTTGAATAAGTTCTTACTTATTGACTAGCTTTTAGTGAGCCCAAACTGGAAATCGATAAGAAGATCCTTTTTTTAGGAGTCATTCAGGCTGGCCTCTAAATGAGAGCAGGGATGTGGAGACCCTGGCCTTGGCTGGCAGCACCATGACATATTCCTTCCTTTTTTAAGGTCAATATAAGCCATCCGTTTGTAGCTCTCATGGGTGAATTCCAATGCTTTTAAAATTGGCAATTAGTTTGTTCTAGTTCCAGCAGTATGTCAAGGGTCTTTGAACACAACTATTTGTATTCTTGATACGCATGCCATAAAATGTATTTTAGGATTATCTTACAGTGCAGTAGTTCCAAACCACATCTACTGCAACCTTAACGCAGAAAAAGAATATCCAATACAAAATACAGATCTCAGTCATAAACCTTCTCTTCCCTACTGTAAACACTGAAGCTGCTGTTTCTTGTTGCTGAGGAAGGACTGTTACTAATCCATAAAGCTGACTGTCTGAGCAGTTTTAAATTCCCTCCATTTACCATTATCCTGAGGTGCATTTTCTAGATTGCTAAGTAGTTGCTGAGAACAAACTATGGATTCCACCAACATCTTTTTTTATGTCGGTAAAACATATGGCCATAAACCACCATTTATGTCCTTGAGCTTTGAAAGAAATTACTCAGAGATGCAATAAATTTGTTTTGAAGCAGAAGTTTTATTATTGGCTAGGTCAGTAGTTTCCAGATACACATTTTCTTGCTCAGCAGTGATGGTAGTCTTCAAACTTCCATTTTTTGACAGTATACAAGCTAAGTTCTTCGGCATCACCTGTGCCAACAGGTCCAGTGCAGTGAGGACACGAATTCATTTGCATTCTTTGTATACACACACTTTGCTATTTCCACTTCTTCTCTTAAATTCTCTTAAATTTGCAGCTGAGAAAAAACACTGGCTGTTTCTGTAATTTTTTCAGAGTGAAACAGAGATCTCCTACGAAGATATTAATTGCTTTTTATGGCCCTCCATCTCATCAACCAGAAAAATTCCTTATGTTATTGTGAAACAAACAGTTTAGTTTGAGGACAAATTCTGCCATTGGTGTCAAGATAGTTAATGCTTCTCCTGATCCACATATTTGCTTCTCAGTCAACCTGAATGGCTCAGCTTTACTAGCAAATGGCACAGTCATATTTTGTAATACATTTTCAGACACTTGAGAAAGTTCAGTGGTCAGCAATTTTATAGCAGGGGTAAAAGACCCTGATACAACTAATGCAAATACATTATCTGCTGAACAAGTGATAGACAGGAGGCCACCTATAAAATACGTGTAAGATGTCAACATCTGTTGCTGCTTCAGACAGTTTTCACTAACTGAATATCGTACTTTAGTGACCAGAACATTAATTTCTCCTGCAGATCTATTTGGATGATAGCATTGTGTCAATCAACAGCTTTCTTATGATACAGTTTTGTATAGATGCATCATTTATATTAACAGTACTGACCAAATGGCTAGCTGTGCCATGAAGTTTTTGTATATTCAGAACTGAAACCATATACTCTTAGCTAGAGGAATATCTATATGGTTTCTTGCAGATCTGTCAGTGCTTCTTTCCAGTTATTTCTTCTTGATTTGCAGATCTCTTTTCATTCCTTCATTGCTTTTATTAATTGAGAATGGTTTAGTGATTGTTTTCACTTCTTTTTCCATGGTGCTTATTATCTCAATATACTCTGCAACTTGTTCTTCCCAAACTGTCAGCTTTCCTTTAAGGGCTCCATGAATTTTCAATGAAAATACAGATTCCATTTTACTCTTGTGCAGCAATAAGGTCTTCTTTTAGTTGTTTAATCTCTTCAGTATCTACCTTAAAAACAGCTCCTTTTGGCAGCTGCTGGTTAACTTAAAGTTTCATCACATTCTTTGCTCTGGGAGCATACTCCACTGTACTCTGTTTTCCCTCGGGATTTATAGATGTGGAAGAAACTGTGGCTGTTACTGATGTTCTTTGTTGTTCTCCTAGAGTCTTTGGGATCCTCTAAGGATGCCCCGTGTCTTCTTCCACAAGAGCAGCAATAACTCTTTCATGGATCAGAACAGATTACTTGGTATTTCCAGCTTCACAAACTCTCTTATCAACTGCCCCAAACTGAATTGTTTTTACCTCATGCAAGTTTATATTCCCAGTTCTAACAAGCTCTTGTCCATCTGCTTGAGTTAGTTTCATACAAATGGTAAAGGAAAAACAGCAGGATCAATATGCATTCATGAAAATAGCTGCAATAGTTGGGGTTTTTTTATGCACCTTTTTCCAAGATTTGGTAGGCTTCATTTTCTTGTGTTCAGGTATTTCTTCTGAGCCCTTTACCTTTATACCTGTCTTGTGTAGGGGATCATCAAACATCTGCAGTCTTTCTCTAGTGCTGGGAATAGGATTCAGAAGATAAAAAAACTCTTCATTATATATTTCCAGAAGAGAGAATTTTAAAAAAGAATAAAAATAATTGTCAATCTCTGTGACTTTTTCTAATATTCAATATGATGTATTGCCAGACTCCTTTCAGTGCTGTCCAACAGGACAAGGAGCGTAGGCCATAAACCAAAACACAAGAAGTTCCACCTCAACATCAGGAACAACTTCTCTATGTTGAAGGTGGCAGAGCCCTGTAAAAGGCTGCTCAGGGGGGTCATGTAGTATCCCTCTCTGGAGACATTCAAAACCTACTTGGACACAACCAAAGAAAGGTACTGTAGCCATAACAGCTGCATATGAATTAACTGGTTCTAATGAAGCACTGGCCTCATCTTTGTGCCTCTGTTTTGGAATAAAAATGGGGCTCTGCCTGGTATTGCACTGCATAAGCATCAAGCTGCTTGACCCTTGACTTGGGGAAGCTTTGCGTTACTACGCAAAACATTCGATATACTGCATCTGGGGCACTTTCTGAATTAACTTTCCACTGTTACTGTCTGCTCTGCAGATGAGGAATTGGGGTATTTCTAGATACCTTTCACAAATACAACAGAACAACTCATCTGTCAGTAGGCTTAACTGAAGGCCCACATGCTGAAAAATGTCTTAAGGAATTGTCATCTGAAAAAGACTTGAACTCCATTGATGTGTCACGTACGTAAAATTTAATATGGAGATATGTTGGAAATGGAGGCAGAGATTCTTGGGATCTACTGTTTTTGTATTAAATGCACAGATCAAAAAACAGAAACTAAACTCCCAAGAAAATCCAGCAGCAAGATGAAAACTGCTCAAGAGGTGTTCTGTGCAATTCTCAAAATAGTATTTCCTCCTAAATATTAAAGCATGTTCCAGTCTTGCTAATTACGAATGGAACACTAATAATTGGATTTATTTTATAATTCTCCTGAATGTTCTTCACAATCATGGGATCAGTTAGAGCGTGCAGGAAGAAAAGCTCCCACCACCTCTCAGTTTCATGAGGCAAGGCTGAAAGAAAAGCACTGTTACTGAACCTCACTGCAGAGCTGGGTCCCATGTCCCTGCAAAGACGGCATTTGGAAATATATACAACGGGGCAGCACTTGTATCTCAGACGGATGTTTCTCATCACTTTTGCAATAAGGTTTTTAAAAAGCCACATTAAACCCCTTAACAGTATGACAGAGCACTGATGTCTTAATAGCCGAGGATGTAGCGTTCTGGCCCCGACCCTACAGCACACCGGCTCTTACAGAGATCTCACCCTTTCCCGACATATCTCGTCCTAAAATCCTCCTTCCCAAATGCCCCCCCTGACAGCCCTCCTGATCTGGCTGTCCCCCTGCTGATCCCGCCTCACAGGTACTCTGCCTGCAAACTTATCGCTACTTAAAGGGCTCACTCAACCAGGCCTTTTCCCTCCGGCCCTCCCGCAGGGCCGTGGCCCCGGCGGGTGGACAGCGCGGCGGCCCTCGCCTCCCGGGGGCACCGCGGGCTGCAGTGGCGGCCCTGCACGGCGCCGGGAGCGGCCGACCCCCGCCGCCGGG
>VZTX01019306.1:694169-707435 GCA_013400915.1 Pardalotus punctatus | reverse complement strand
GGCCGGGCCCGAGGCGGTGCCTCGCCGCCCCGGTTACTTAACCGAGACCAGGGTGGGGGGCGGCCGCCGGTCGTGCCCCGCCGCCTCGGCCGCTCAGCAGCGCTGCAGCGGGAAGGGGGGGCTCTGGCGGGGAACGGGTTGGGGGGGAGGAGGGCGAGTGTCCTCGTTGTCACGGTGACGGGTCAAGCGGCAGCTCCGGCCGCCGGGGCGCCCCCGGGCACCGGGCTGCGCTCCCGCCAGCCCTCAGCTCCGCGTAGGAGGCAGCGGGGAGCGATGGTGGGGGAAGGATGAGCTGGAGCCCGGGGTGGCTCCGGGGCGCCGTGAGTCTCCCTTCCCGCGGGGTTATGCGGGGACGTGCTCCAGGTGCTCGGCTGGCGGCGGCTCCGTGATACATGGCTCTGCCGCCGCGACACGGGCGCTGGAAGGCGGCTCGGTACTTACTGCGAGCTGCGCTCTCGTCTACCGGGACTTGAGCTACTCGTTTGAGTGACAAAACCAAGCTTTTGCTCCTCTTCGGCGTTTAAATATGCGAGAGCTCACAGCTGCAAATGATCTCGGCGCCCTGATTGCTGGGACATTATATCTGCAGGATATTATATCTGACATTATATCGCAATTGAAAAGGTACTGCTCAGGTGGTTGCAGCTGATGGTGGGGAAATATTTGGTTCCTGGCACGAAATTTCCCCTTTGGTCGATCCGAAGCAATTGTGCGGAAGAAGCGCGGGTCCCTGCCATGCCGCAGGTTACAGATGGCTCATTGCTGCCGCTCTCCCAGGCCGTCGGTGGAGGGTGGATTCCGCCCGTGGAGCGAGCCCGGCTCTTCTGTGCGGGCTCTGGCGGAGTCGGAGTGACAGCTGATCCATAGCTGTCACACCAAACACTGGGAAGCAGCGTGCCTAGCACCAGACACCACGATAAGATGTGGAAAAAAAAAAAAGGAATTACAGTTAAATCTTAGCACTGGGAAATAAACTGCGGATGTTGGTCGTAGCAAATCGTGTGACTACAGTTTTTAAAGCTTGTCATGAATTTTTCCGGTTTTGTAGGGCTAGGAAAATATCTTACAAACGTCTCAGAAGCAAGTTTGGGTTAGTCTTCCTTGCGTAAATGCTCGTGGCAGCATTTGTTCGGTCATGAAAAGATCGGGAGCAGACCCAGAGGCCACAATCCTGTTAACTGTAGCGCATAGGGTAAAGGATTACTGTAGCCTTGCCAATTCCTGTTGATTCTGGGATCTGCCTGCATGAAGCAGTTGGCAGGGGCAAGACTGCTGAGGCATGTTCAGTTCTTTAGAGTTTTTATCTGAAAACCATGTTTGCTGTTTAAGAAGCTCCTACAGAAATCCAGTGATGTGCTGAATAAATAATACCACAGATGCTTAAAAAGCTACCCATGTATTGCTGCTCAGTCACATCTCTTTGTGTTTTTCAAGTTTACAGATGATTACAGAGAAATTTTTTCTTACTTTGAAAGGATTCCAGAAAAACTCCTTTAATCTTTTGTCTGCTTTTCAGACTGTGAATAATTTGACAGCATCTGTAAAGCACTTTACAGTTATTATGTACGAAGTACTACACTAGGTATGGGTATTCTGAGAAACTCCTAGAGAATAATAAGCTCTTGATTTAGTAGGACGCTAAAAATAATGCAGTTGTACCAATTAACATCTCTTAAGCACGAGATTTTTTTTTTCTAGGTGCCTACAGTGTTCATAAAAATACTGTGTTTTACTGTACATACAAACAACAAAAGGCCCTGATAATTCTTGTAAAAGTGTGCATGAAGAAAATATACATTTGGGCAGCTATTGAATTGGCAGATAGGGGGAAAATTATACTCCTAACATTTCAAGAGGGGAAGAAGTTGCCTCAGGGTTTCTTTGAAAATGGTCCAGTTTGCTTGGCAGGTACATCTTTCATTCTATTCCAAGCAAATAATGTGCTGTTAGGTAAGGGAATTTTAATATGGAAATTGAAGTGGTGTTTACTTACCACTTTGTAGCTCAGCATGAATGACACAGGTGAAATTAAGCACTGTTTTTACTGTCAGAAAGCAATGTGATATTTTAAAAGGAAAGATGACTATGTAGAAGTTTAATTTATGGATATATTTTTATGAAAGTGAGCTTGGAAGTGACTGAACTTCAAATTGGCCCTGAACAAATAATGTAGAATGATGTCTTGGACTAGAAATGTGAGATTCCCAGGGATCTTCTGGTGGAGTTGTAATCTTTCTTCAGTTTTGTCTTCTCCGTAAGACAGTACATGAACAGCTGTGTTTAAGATGGCAACTCCTGTTAAAAAATCTGTATATTGCTAAACGTATAAGTGAACTTTATTCAGTACTTGAATTTGAACGTACAAAAGAATTTGAGTAGCATTGAGGGAAGTGCTTTTGTTTTTTTTCTCTATTAAGGGGAACAATAAATTTTGAGTTTACAATAAGGATGAGTATGTTTAGAAGATCAGTAGCAGATGGAAATTTATGCTTACATGGATCATTTCTTCAGTGGGTGCTTACAAAGCAAAGTGAGTGTGATTTGAACAGAGAAAATGCTGTGTTCATTGAAAAAATGACTTTCTTGTTGTCTCTATTTTTGATTTAGAATGTGTTTCTTTTGCCTCAAAAGTCAGAAATTGATGTAATGTAGTATCTGACACTGATGACCAGCTCCTACAAAGCAGCAAAAAAGAATGTATTTAATAAGAAATTCATGGCACTGCTGTGGTGTTTTTGATCGATTCTGCTGACTGGAATATGATTCATTTAATGGCCAAGACTGACAGTAATTTAATGTCACACTAGCATGGGGAAGTGATGATTACAAATCGAACTAGAAATGGGAATTGGATTAAGTGAAAAATGAAATTAATTTAATCAGTTGTGTGAGAACAGATGACAGAGTTATTCGGAAAAATTAACCAAACAAAAATATCATCCAGTGTAATTACACTTACCTACAGTAACCACTTATTTGTCTGATTTTAATTCTTTTATTGAAAGAAAAATGTTATCCTTCATATTTTTCATCCATCTAAGATTTTAATGTGACACTTGCCAGTGTGTTCTCTGGTCTGGGGACTTCAGCTACTTTGATTGCCCTGACTGCAGGGAGTGGAGGGGAATCTTGTGTTTGAATTTTTGTATCTCTCCTCTTTGGAGATAGAGGAACAGTGCCGAAAGGCTAAAAATTACAAGATTTTCCTAAGAAATTATTAAATTTTTAGAAACCTGGTTTATAATTTTATAGCAGTTTATTCCTCACACAAAATACCGCAAACCACCCTGGTACTACTAACTGGTAGTGGTATATCCCCTCAAATTTCTTGAATATTTAGTAGTGAAAGACAGGATCCTTGACATAGTGATTTCTAAACCATCCCTTCTTTGTATTCTGACTTAGATGGCCTTTTGACCACTTAGGAGATAAAATGAGGTCTGTTGCTCTGGTATTTTGTGTGCATACTATATTGTGTGGGTGTGTGCTTGTAGATGGGATGCTTTTCTTTTAAAGAGATTTTTGAAATTTTACTATCAAATTCTTATTACTGAAAATAAGTAAAGAGTAGAAAATTTTCACAGGATCTTGTAAATGATTGTTTTAATTAATGATTTTTTAAGAAATTTTGTCTCCTGTGTGGGTTTTACCCCTACTGAATTTTGGACTTTGATCTGTAAGAACCTTCAATTTGAGAAGAAGCATATGTAGGAGACCATTTTTTTGAGGGACATTCCTTTTAAGCTTGCAGAAGTTTCAGGGGCTAGAGGCAACTGTGGGAGATAGTTTAAAGAGAAGAAGATGAAGCAATGATGTTGAAGTTTGACAGTTTAGACTGGGAGACCAGGAGAGCTTTGACACTCCTGCTTCTGGGTGTTCCTGTGTGGACCAGTGGCCCTGAATCAGCCTGACGTTTATAGAAAGGGAAAGGTCTAATGTAGACCAGAAAGGAGCTGCAGCACGTTCTGGGCAGGTGCTAGTCTGTGTTCTAGATTCTAGAAAAATGTTTTGTCAAGATTTTAGCAGAGCTGTGTTTTAATTGTGCTTTAAACTATGGAAAAATTTGGATGTAGCTAAGATTCAGCACTGAAGTCCGTACTGGACTTGCCATGGATTTTTAGTGTTTGTCTTCCTTTCTGAGCTGAGGAAGATTAGAAAATCTTTTGTGCTCCTTTCTGTCAGTGGCAGTGAAGTCATTCAAAGGGCAGATAGCTTGTGGGAGCTGGGGCAGTACTAAGGGGTCTTTATACACCTGCCTACATGGCTAGATCTTGGAAATAATCTCTTCTTCGGCTTGAGACAAGCAAGATGCTGTTTCAAAAAGTGACATGCCAGTAGTGAATGCTGTGCAAATTCCAGTCACATTCATGCCAGTTGGAAGCGGTTGACCTTGATATCAGCAGTTGGCTATATTCCCTGTGATTAGAAAGCAATAAAATATTTAAACAATTATGAGTAAAATAAATCAGAGGCTTCAGAACATCAACAATACTTGAGAATGCATGATTTTTTTTCCTCTAAGTTAGGTGACTATTCTGAACAGTTATGTAAATTAAGGATTTGTTCTGCCAAAATTTCTGTAGCAATATGCTGTGGCAATTTAGAAGAGCTTTAATTATAGGGAATGAGATCTGTAGGGGGATAAATATTGTAAATATTTTGATTCATCAGTACTTGAAGATTAAGGTTGTTCTGAAGAGTGTCTTTTTCTGCAACCATCTGTCTTTGTTTTTCCTGACAGGAATGATACATATAGTGGTGGTATTTGACAGTATAGATGTTGTAAGTGTTGAAGCCTATTTTACTGTTGTGTTTTTCCTGAATTTCGTGATTATTTAGGATGGATCTTAAGGTTATGGTTTTTATCCTTCAGTACTCTAAACTCTTCAATTTTTTTAACCCCTTGTGCCTCCATAACAGGCTTTCATTCTAGTCTTTAGTAAGAAACCACTTGAAAAAGATTCTCAGTATCACTAGTTTAGATAACAGGGGAGTTTTGTTTTGCAGGTATCGAATCTCAGAGTGATTGAGATCCATTTCTGCGGTGTTGATAAGGCTCAATTTCTGTCCTGTGTGTTTTGGTTTCTTTTAAGTGATTGCTTACGTGAAAACAGCGTTTCTTAGATTAATAACAAATTTTGAAGAAGATGTGAGCAAGCTTATGGCCTTATTATGTCTGAAACATTTTCCATCAGGTTTCATTTCAGGTTAAATAAAGTAAAAGGGCTACTGGCCTTTATATGCTAAACTGTGCCTCTATCTGGCTTATCAAGACAAAACAGATAAAAACCTGTAGTTGAAGAAATGTCATCAGGATATGTGGAATGTATTTTTTTCAGATTTATTTTTGAAATTTTCTAAAATTGGTATTAATGTTTTTTCCCCTAACAGCTACATTTATAAGAGAGTGTCTTGAATAATCTTTCCTGATCTAATACATATTTTTTAATTATGTCTTTAAAGCAAGTAAGAATGCTCTTCCATTGAGGGGATACATCTTCTGTGGTTTTTGTCTTTTCTCTGTTAGTTTTGAAAGCCCCTTTCAGTCAATGACCTATATTTTAGTTGCATAAACAACAAAAAAAGAAAGAACCGAGGTTATATTTTCAGAACAGAACTGGGACTTTGACTTTAGTGAACTGTGGATATCAAAACAGAGGTCTCAAGAGCCCGGCTGAACGAAGTGCTACCTTCTTGTGGGGATAACAGGACCTGTTTTGTCGGTTTGTTATATTCCTTAGCTGAACTTCCTTTTTTTGACTTTTTGTTTTTTCTTTTTCAGTAGAAAACTCAGGCAAGCAAACAGGAAGGGAGCAGAACTCCTTTCTGGCAGGGCCTTAGTGCATCATCACTGCAGAGTGCACTGGAGAGTGTGCCATCCCCCTGCTGCGCTGAGCTTCCCTTCCTCAGCGAGGTTACATTAAAGTGCACTTGGGATTTCTTGCGGTCTGTGGTGACTTTTGCATACAAATGCAGCTGCTGTATTTGCTTGTAGGGAAAGTGTGTAGGAAATTGAATGATGGCAATGCAGCTGTGAAGTCTTGTCTGTTTACATTTCATGCATGTGGCTTCATCCTCCAAACACTCACAGAATTGCAAAAACATAGGTGTTACTGAAATGTAAATAGGAGGACTAAGTGTGCTTTGCTTCCTTACTTGGGGAGAATAACCATGATGGAGGTGAAACAGAAGTAGGAATGCAGCATTAGAGCATAAGTCAAACTATAAAATGTTTCTGTAGCCAGGGCTGACCACCTAATACAGGAGGAAGCTCTCCTGGACCAGTCTGACTGGATCCTCAAGTATATATTCAGTTTGAATCCTGCAATTTCTTTTTTTTTTTTTTTTAATTTTCTTTTTCATTTATTAGATTTGTTGAATTTCTTTAAGACCTTCTGATCAGTTCCATCATGCATAATGGAGTCAGATTCTGTGGTTCACGTGTTTGGATGCAAATGACAGCAGATGAGAACAAGTCATACACAAAATTAGTGGAGTTTATATTCCTTGCAGCTGTTCCCATTTCCCCAGGATTCCCAATCCACTGTAGTGCAACTCTCCCTTAAAGGCTGGAAAGCTGCTAGACAGGCTGTTTGAATTTACTGTCTTTGCTAATTAGAGCTAACTCTTGCACTATGGACTTGCATTGATTTTTTTAGTGGTGTTGCTGGGCTGGTGAAGAGAATTAAGGCTCTAGTAACAGGAACCTTGTCAGTTTTAGTTTGTGGGAGTTTAAGACATAAATACTTCCAGCTTTCCACCTCTCTCTGCACATACAGCAGAGCTAGAGAAGTATAACAAGTTCCTGCATTTTGTCTGGTTGTAGGCACTACTGTGGGATGTCAGGATGTGTTTGTACCATGACAATCAGTGGCAACACAAGTGTCACCTGTATTCTGGGGCAAGAATATGTGGCAGAGCATAGGGAAGGGGAGTCAAGGCATCTTCAATGGCATAGGTTGATTCTGTGAATTACACATTATGTTTCTACATTTTGTCCTGTCACTGCCTGTGTACTGTGAGTGTTGAAAATGGTTGTTAGAAACCCAAGGAGTGAATTTTCATAGGCTGTGTCTTTAGTTCCTTATGTATTTATTCTTTGGCCCAGGTAGTGAGGGAGGTTACTGTGTGATCACCAAGTAGCCCATAGCAAACCAGATCAAGCCCTGAACACATAAAAGGAGGGGAAAAAAAGGTGGTAATATAGCTATGGTGACCTAAAGATATAAGAGAGAAGGGTAGAGTTTTGTTTTTCGTTTTTTTTTTTAAATTTTGTTGTTGCTGTTGTTTTGTTTTGTTTGGTTTTTTTTTTTTTCCTGAGCTAGTTGGTACAGTCTGTGTGATGGAAGAAAAAAGTGCAAACAGAAGTGTTTCTTTTGCTTAGACATGAAGAAGGTACCGAAGTCTAAACACTTGTCTGTTCTTTTTCTAGTTCAATTTCTGCTCCTAATTAAATGTAGAGATTAAAAATTACTTAATATCTCAATTTTAGGATTTTTTCCTTGAAACAGCAGTTTTTTTCCAAGTAAAGAAAAATTGTGTCTTAGACTAAGAAGGGCTAGGGAATGGTTGAAGAAAATCTTGAACTGTAGATTCATAACCTTCTATTAGAAAGGAAAATAAAGCTCCTCTATCTCTTGTCAACTAAGATTATTTTCCATGTGTTTATCTCTGTTACACACATTTGAAAACTGTCAGCAGAACCACACTTTATCAGAAAATTCCATCTAATGGGTTTATGACACCTTATGCATCTTGTTTTGACACAAGATGTTCTGCAGCAGTACTGGCTTGAGGTATTCCTGATCCCTCTGCCCTCCTTCTGCACCTTATTGCTCATGTGTTTTGCTGGCATCACTGTTTGTGGAGGGGTACTGTGGATTGGATCACCAGCATATCTATTAATGCTTTAAGAAAAAATTAACCAACTTCACCCTAAAAATGAAAAAGCAACCCCACAGAAGTCTCTCTTACCCTCTTAAACCAGGTCAGGCAAAAGAAGGAAGTATAGAAGCCAGCACTGCTGCTGAGCTTGTACCCATTCTATCTTGAAAGAAGAGAAAGTTGCTTTGACCTGTAGTGAATATATGCAGACTAGAGAAAGGCATGGGGACTGTAAGTGCTTAGTTTTCTTTCATATAGTGGGGGGTAAAAGGTGTTAAAACAGTGGGTTTATTTAGCAGTTTCTGGCACTGATTTTTAGTAAGCAAATGTTTACACTGCAGCATGCCATAAATAAACAGAAGGGTGTTTGGAAACCCTGACCAGCTTTTGTGTAGGAGAGAGCAGTCATAACAAACTGGTTCTGTGAGAAACTGAAAACAAATAAAAGATGGGCTGTTTATTCATGGTTTGCAAAGGCAGAAGAGACTGTGAACAAAAGAAGCAAGTAATTTTCAAATACTGGAAAACACTAAGAACCTGGGATAAATTTCAGTAACATTTCATGTTCTCCTGCTTTCACTCTTTAGAAAATCTAAAGAAAAGAATGGCAAATGATTTTAACGAACTCCAGCTTCAGAGAAGGGTGGAAATCTTCAGCTCCATTCAATACCACTGTGAGTTTTTTGTATCTCCCCAAGGTATTTCCAAGAACATTTGCTACCTGTTTCTGAGTGTTAACAATCTTGCAGTCACTTAAAATGTTGTAGTTAGCTAAAGAAAAGAATTCTTTCAAAAATCCCCTAATAAATTATTTCCTACAAGGAAAGCTCTTCTTTTAGTACTTAATGAGATTATTGCCTACTACAAGGAAGTTATTTTCCTTATTGTTTTGTGTTCTTGGGATTTTTTCAGTCTAACATTACTGTATAAAAAATGATAGGTAAGCAAAAATCGGATAAGTAGAGCATTTGCAGTTGTGTACCTGAAGGAGGGATTTATGGGTTTTTTTAAAGTAGTTGTTAAATGGTGCCTAACTTCAAAATCAGTATTCCATTTTTATTTTATACTGACACATAGTTTTTGTGATTGAGTAAGGTCCGAGTACCTTAGTAGCTGATAATTCATAGTGACTTTTTTGCAACTTTTTTTTTGTGCTTTTCATGTAACTGCATCAATGTCCCAGAGAATCTCGGGCCTTAAAAGATAGACTAGACTCAGACTAGAAACGGAGCTAATGAAGTGGTAATAAAAATCATGGCTAAGGCTGAACCTTTTTCTTAGTTATTCCCTGTGTGGAGTGGAAACGTGTCTCCAGTAATCTTAGAGTCTGCAGAGAATCTCTTGGGTGGGGGATTCCACTGGGACCAAGTAGGCAGGTTTATATTAATATAATATAAAGTAAATTAGTATTAATAGCTCAAATGTTTTTGTGACTGTGATGGTAGGAAAAAGAAATATGTTTTACAGAAGAGATTAAACCTTCCATATAAACTGTCATTAGGACATACAATTTGATTGTGTTGTGTAGAGGTACCCACTTAGTTCTGAACAAAATAGCAAAACATGTAGGAGCACCAGATGTAGTGTAGTATTTTGTGTGAGTAACATGTTGAGAAATTACTTGTATGTCTGCAGGTCTCTGCATTGGGCTGTGTTGAGTGCTGGTGAGGTAGTGATCCTTTGGGAGCTGCAGGTCAGTAAATTCCAGTCCAGATTCAGAAATTTTATTCTCTCTGTGAGAAGTAGACTTCAAAGACCACACTTAGGTAGTAATAAATTGGGGAAATAATTGAGTCCTAATACTATTGCTGCATTGAATTTTGATTAATCTCTGAGGAGGTTTGTTTTGCCAGTAGCACTTACAGAAGGAATTTCATAAATAGCTTGTAGTTCTAGTTAGTGTGCAGATAGTGCTCTTTCTCTCCTGAAAATGGGTGGCAAGAGCCTTTATTTGGTTATCTTGGAATCGGTATAAACACAGAGGTAAAAACTTGTATTTGTGTTTCAAATATAACCAAGAGTTAGCCTGAGAGAAAGCTAGTGGTGAAGCCAGTCATAGTGGTGATGCAACAGCTTCTATATGTTCATTGCCTGGCAACACTGTCAGATCTACCAGTTAAAGTGCTTGCAAGGTGAGGACAGATCTTTCAGACTTTATTTATTTATTTATCTATTTATTTATTTATTGGAGATCAGTTGTCTCCTGATTAGATGGGGGTGACTGTAGTGTTGCCAGGTGAATGAATAAACTTGGCCAAAGTAGTCCTGCACTTCTTGGCTGCATTATGCATCTTACTGTCCAAAGATGGAAAAGAAGCAGTGAATGTGTGCTTAGAGTGCTGGATCATGTACAATATAATGGCTCAGTTCATTGGCAAGGTGAGGAACAGTCTGTCCCCTGCAAATTCTCTGCTTCCAATCCAGCTTCTTGTGTGTGCCATTTGGTAAAGAGAAATCAAACACAATTTAATTATCCTCTTAGTCCTTGGATGTATCTGCACTATGCTTGGGCTTGGCTATTGGAGGGGATGAGTGGGTGCTTCAGGCCATCTTTATGCCAGTCAGCACTTTTTGGGCCAATGTGTCTCTGTTCCCAGCTCAAGACATTGATGAATAGCTTCCACTTGTTATATCATTGAATGGCTTTTAATCTTAGCATTGTCATTCTCAAGCATTCAAAATCTAAAAGTCAGTTCCCAGACATCAGTAATCACATAAATTCAGACGCTCCCCGGTAGAAGTCATAAGCCCGGGGTTAGATTATGTTTTCAAGCTTCTCTCTGTAGTCTTCAGCCCTATAAACTTTATTCTTTTTTGTGAGGTGAGAGCTTCAGGCACAGTTTTATTCCAGGAGATACATTTGGTGACAGGGAAAGGAAACCACCATGACTGGTTTATTTTGGCTATTTCATACCTTAAAATGTATTTATTTTCTGCTCACGGCTTACCTGTGATTGCAACAAAACTATTCTCTAGTGTTAGAGCCTGAGTTAGCATTTTCCTTCCTATATCAGTCTGTGTTGAATTTTGATTTAGAAATTCAGTTGATTTTAGTGGTCATGCTGTCCCGTTGATTCTTTCAGAGGTGTGCTAACAGTGATATATTTAAATTTTATTGTTTGCTGTGGTCTAAGTGTAGAAGCAACCTAGGTAGCTTCCCTGTGGGTTAGAGGCTAGGAATCTAAACTAAAGAAAAAGTAGCTGGAGTAAAGAAATGTGAAAGTGTTGTGATACAGCACGTAAGTCAGAATAATATAGTAAAATACAGTAATTCGGATTTTTTTTCCAAGCAAGTTAACTTTTTTTTAATTTTATAAAGTGTCTAGTATGAAATAGTATTGTTTTGTTGGACATAGGCAGGTTAATTTTTACCACCATTCCTTTATGGAGTGGATTGTCCCTTTTATGTCAGCAAATGATGCTTTTGCTTGTTTAAAAGTCCACAGCAGCTGGAATCAAATGCTTTACCCTCAAAGCAGGGTGATTATTAAGAAGTTAATCTCTGATCATGCTGGTACCAGCAATATTTAATGTGTTTTAAATATTTAAAAATGCTAATGTGTGATCTTACAAATAGATGAAGTGCACAGTTAAAGCAATTAACAGCATAAGATCTAGTCAGATGAGTTGTGTAAGGTCTTTTCCACTACCAAAAAATCCCAAACCAACCAACACAGAAGTGAAGAAAAACCCCCAAACCTGTGTAATACAAGCTTGATAGCTCTGTGCTCTGCTAAAAAGATTGTGGCTCTTTCAATTTTTGGTAAAGCTTTGACTTCTTCAAGTACTTCAACAACATTTTCAGGAATGAAGGAACTATTTTGGCCTTACTCATGTCTGTGAAGAAGAAATTTGGAGGAAGAAATTTCTTCAGGGCTCCATGTCCAGGAAAATTGTCATTGTCTTCTGGGATATGGTAGTAACAGTAATAGGCCACTGTTGTCCCTTTGGTAATTCACGGTTTCCTTTTGTTTTGATTTTCTTCTCTACCTGGCAGTTTAGTTTTGATAGAGATGTCCTCTGTGGCCTCTAGGAGCTGTGGCTTTCCCAGACATCATAGTTAGCAGAGTTATCTTTCAAGAAGACTTGTTAGTGTGACTCAATTCTGGTATGTTTTAATTTGTTGCCTTAACTTTTGGCTCTCAGAAGCACGGCATTTAAAAGCAAAAATTTTAGTGATTGTTGGGAATTTATTCAAATTGCTTTTAATTGATTAGATTTCTTTTGGTTGATGACCATCTGTTGGAAAACTTTGAAAATACCTTCACTGAAACTTAGTTAAATAAAGTACTTTTGCTCTTTGTCAGGAGTCATTCTGGGCTTAATTTACTCTTTGGAACAGGGATGTCTAGTGCCACTTGAGAAGCTGATCTAGAAGGAACTGGATGTTCTGTGTGTCCAATGTCATCTTTCTTGTCTCCCCAGGAAGATGGCTTAGGTACTCTATGGGGTCTGAAATAACAGTAAATTTCTGTATATTATCAACTGAATTCAGGTCTTAATTATTGGAGAAATAAAAACAAATCATGCATGTGTTGCTCACAAAGTATTATTTTTGTTTATCAAGTGAAATAATCATCAAATTTCATACAAACAGTAGTTGCACTTGCTACCAAGTTTTCCTGTCCTAAAAAAAAAAAAAATACTTGCTTATGACAAAAGAAGTGTTTAGTGCTACAGTACAGTTGCTCTGGATTGGTATTGTTTCTAGGCAGGAGTTAAAAGGATTCCTCGGCAGTTCCAATAAATAGAAAAGACTGCAACTCATAGATGTGCCCTACTGGGACACCTAAGAGAGATGCGGAGGCATGTGCATTTGCTATGATTTTGATTGAATTTCCCTCTTTTTCCCCTTCTGTTTCCTTTTATGAGACAACATGTCTTCAGGAAGATTGGAATGTGGAATAAATAGGTCATATGGGACTAATATGCTCTCGCGTGCATGCAGTACATTCATAGTCTTCTCAGCTGTACCACAGAGAATCACACAAAGCACAGAATTGTCTAGGTTGGAAAGGACCTCTTGACAGAATTTAAGCAGGGTCAGCTAGATCAGATTGTCCAGGATGGTGTCCAGAGTTGTTTTGAATATCTCAAAGAATGAAGGCTCCACAAGCTCTCTGGGCAATCTCTTCTGATATTTAACCGTCCTCACGGTAAAAATAGTTTTCTAGTGTTCAGCAGGAATTCCACGTCTGTTAATTTATGCTCATTAAGTTATAGAAGAAACAGTGTTTTAACTTGAAATAAGCTGTTTGTGGTATGTAGTGGTTTTTAACAAGGTAATTACTGCCCTTAAAATTTAAAAATAAATGTTATTTTAGAAACAAGGAAACAAATGCTCCTAGAGCCTTCCCCCCCCCCCCCCCCCCCCCCCCAATC
>VZTX01019306.1:633911-694157 GCA_013400915.1 Pardalotus punctatus | reverse complement strand
CCCCCCCCCCCCCCCCCCTCGCTTGGCACTATTTAGCTTTCCCAAATGTAATGGGATTCTAGTGACTGGCATTCAATTCACAAATTTCTGTTAGGCATATAGGTCTTCTCCACAGATCATCTGATACTTGGTTCTACGAGCAAACTCTAGAGGCTTGCTGAGTTTACCAGTTTAATGTCTGGGTAGTGATAGATGCTTAACAACAAATACTCTCAACAAGCTGCAAGTTGTTTGCATGTATGTAAAAGGTAGAACAAAATGTCAATTTAACTGATAGAAAAAATCAAAAGTATGCAAGTTTTAAATTCTTCACTTCTGCAAATAAGCATCTAACTGTAGCCTTATGCAGTCTTTCATAAGTGCCTACATTCACAGTGCCTTTGGGAATTTAAACAGCAACTTTTTTCACAAAAAAAAAAGTTTCACTTTTCTTCTGAAATTTAGCTTCTGGTTTGTTTGGTTGGGTTTCTTTTTGTTTGTTTAAATAATCTTAGAAGTATTAATGTGACATTCGCCTAAAAATGGATCTGAATCTGTCTTTAAATCTGTATGTACTCAAAGGATTTAAAATATTAATTCTTGGATTGTCTCTGAAAAGCAGAAAATTAGCACTTTCAGATCTGATGTTTGCAAACAAGAACTCACATGTTTCTCTAGTAACCTATTTGATAGAGCTTAATTAGACTGATATTTTACTTTAGTACAAAGTATTTCCTTAAATTGAGTTTCTTAAGACATTTTGTCAAAGTTATGACTCACACTATAAATACATCATATGCATCTTCACAGTGAGATTTTTTTAGACTGTATTTCCTGTCACCTCCCCTCCCTACCTGGTGTGTCCCTTCTGCTCTGAGAGGAATTTTTATTTGCTGGATTGACACTGCATATTAATGATAGTGGTCAATATGAGAACATTTTCTAGGTAGCTGGTCTGGAACATTGAATAAAGTCTATGTTAGAAATGGAACATACGTTGAGTAAAAGATGAGAGTAAAAAAGAGATCTTCTGTTCCAGTAAAATACTTTCATATGAAATCTAGATTCTGGCTGAATCCCTGGAGAAAAAGAATCCACTAACTCTGTCATCAACTTGGGCAAGGCATTCAGCTGTTTCCCAGCGTAAGAGGTCAGGTGTCCTGATGTTTTTCCCTTGCATTCCCAGCAGATATGTGAACCACGGCTTTCTCTGGTAGGATGTGGGAACTGTAGCATACCCAACTGTCCTAATGCTTCAAAAGCTCACACTCTAGCCAGTAGTACTGACAGGGAGCAGGCCACAGTTCCCCAAGTAAATCTGCCCCTGATATCCCTCTTGAGTTGAGAGCATTTTTCCTTCTAGTGGTATGGTAAGAGTTTTCTCTGTCTGGGTAAGGTTTGTACAGTCCTGCGTGTATAGCAAAACTTCTGTAGGTTTTTGTCTATAGGGTGCAGAAAATCCATCTGACGTCTTCAGTGCTGCTTTGCCCATCCCAGACCAGGCTTATGTGTGTACTTCTCTAACTAGGCTGGTTAAGTTTATAGGGGTGGCAGTGACTGGGTAAACATGTTGCAGGTGGTGAATATAAGAAGTTGTGGTCTTGCAGTAACAAAATATGTACAAGGTGGAAACTCTATTTTTCCTAAAATACAAGTGCTTTTTTTGATCTGCAGAAGGCAGTGTAAAACAGGGTAAAGGGCTAGAGGCAGAGATGACTGTGCTGGCTTCACTGCTTATGGCTTTTGTGATTGCTTTGTGTTATAGAACTTGGAGATGGGCAGCTCTCTCCATTTTCTCCCACTGCTTCTTGCCCATGAACAGTAACCAGAAATACATTTATCTGTAAGTCTTACTTATTTTGGTCATATAATTAGCTTTGATTTTCTCTTTAATTCTAGCTTTCTTCAATGTTTAAATCAAAGATATCTTTCTAGTAAAGAAGTGTTTCAATCAATCTGCGTTTGTTGTAAGGAAAATGTCTAGATTAGATGGATCTACTTCAGCGCTTTAGCTAACTTCAGGTCCTGTCACTTGTACTTAGAATTCTAAGTCATTTAGAAGTGGATAGCATAAAAAGCTATATATAAAAATCCCATTTATACTTGAAGCACCTTGCAGCTAAACAGTAATACAGGCATCCCTGTAATACAAGAGTTTATGCTGGAATGGCATTAACCAGGCTTTTATAAGTTTTGATGCAATTTAAGTGCAGAAAAAGGGCCTTAAGAGAGTTCAAACATTAATGTGTTGAGAAGTGATGGAATTAGGAATACCTGTGCTGCTTCTTGTGGGAGGCTGATTGTAGGGAACTTCAGTTTTGGTATTGGAGCACTTAGCTTTTTGCCTTTTCTAATATTCTTAGTTTCATGAGCATGTAACCCTTTAACACCTTTTAAAGGTAAGGGAAACTAAAGCAAAAATCTGCAAGAGCTGTACTGACTGCATGGAATGAGAAGCATGATAGGAACCATTAGCACTAAGATCAAACAAGCTGTTGGGGATTATTCACTATAGTCCATCACAGTCAGCAGAAAGTGGAGGTAAATGTTCTGCAGCTGTTTCTCCACAAAAAAAAAAAAAGGTCCAAAACTTGGTGATCTGTATTTCCAGTCTAAAATCTAGATTGAATAGACTTCAACAGACATTGATTCTTTTAGTAACTTTCTTCTAGATCTGATGGTTTTGCCATATGCAGGTTTTAGCCCAGGATCTTCCCTGCCCCTGGCTCTTTGTCTTTCTTCTGTGCGCCTTCCCAGTTTTCTCTCCTGAGCATTCAGTCTTCTTGTCCAGCAATTAGAATTATTCCCTGATGACCTCTGGCTTCTCTTCCTGTAATTGTACTGTAGAAAAATCCATCCTTTCTCATCTGTTTTCCCAGATATTCATCTCATTTTAGTATTGTGTACTATCCCACTGTTTCTCTTTCCCCATTGCAAAAGAGGAAAACCAAGAAATAACTGTAGCTGTTCTTCATGACCAGCTTCCTCCATATTGTTTTTGTTTCATCTTCCTACTTCTTTCTGCTTGTCATCTCCCTCTTGGCCTCATTCAAAGGTATTTCATCATCAAGATGAATGACACTCTGCCCAATATGCTTAAAGCTGTCAGAAATCTTTTGATGGCCATTTCTCTTTGCAGAAAGGTGTTTGCAACTATCTGTGTTCTCTTACATTGAAGAGTGGAGGAATAATCCATAAGCCAGTTATGTGTCTTGTTCCTCAACACAAGAAATGGTTCCTTGTTAGAAAGAGTCCAGAGAAGTATCACAAAGATGGTCAAAGGGCTGGAGCACCTTTCCTGCAAAGACAGGCTGAGACAGTTGGGATTGTTCAGCCTGGAGAACAACTTGGAGCTTTCACAGTGGCCTTCCAGTACTCAAAGGGGCCTTGTAAAAAGGAGGGAGACTGACTTATATGGGCAGGACAAGGGGAATGGTTTTACAGGGTTTAGGTTAGATGTCAGGAAGAAGTTCTTTATTTGGAGGGCAGAGAGGTAGTGGAACATTTTGACCAGAGAAGCTGTGGATGCCCCATTCCTGGAAGTGTTCAAGGCCAGGTTGGATGGGACTTTGAGCATGCTGGTCTAATGGACCTGCCTGTGGAAGAGGGGTTGGAACTAGATGATCTTTAAGGTCCTTTCCAACCCAAGTAATTTTGTGATTCTTTGATTCTGTATGGGCTAAAATTGATAATGGTTTTAGTAATCAGTTACTCTATGACTTGAATATTTTGTCAAAATAGAAACATGGAGGTCAGTAACCTATTGCAATGTTCTGATGTACAGACATTTTTTTTTTTCCCCCTCTGATTCCTGGTGTTGAAAGCACCCACTGGACACAGAGCAAGTATTTTATGTTATTGTAATTATGCTGTAAGGGCGAAATAAAAGACTCCTTGAAATAATCTGTCACTGTCCTGGAGGTACAGGTTGTATTGAAGTATAGTTCTGCCACCCTGTGGCTACTGAAGGCCATTCTTAGAAGGTACATGTTTACTTAACTGCTGGTAGTCACAGCCTTTTACTTTTAATTTTATGACTGCTATTTCACTGAGAAAGTGGAAGGGCTATTGCAGGTCCCATAGAGATGTATAAGCTCTCTGATTTTATTGAAATACATAAATAGTTGTTCACTGGAAATGCCATGTAGACACATAACTGATCACCTCGGTTATGCAAGGCTATAAGCTATAGAGCAATCACACTTAGTATTTTTATGTGGTTTTTA
The DNA here is from genome assembly GCA_013400915.1 of Pardalotus punctatus. Taxonomy (NCBI): domain Eukaryota; kingdom Metazoa; phylum Chordata; class Aves; order Passeriformes; family Pardalotidae; genus Pardalotus; species Pardalotus punctatus. Next base: position 689,952 of record VZTX01019306.1, on the reverse strand, counting down.
TGTTTCTGTCTTAGGTATGAAAAGTTCATCTGGTCCAATTGCCAAAATTGTAGACTACAGTTCTTTATATTCCTATGTGGTATAAATAGTCTATATGCAAATTTGAAGTAGTTTCAAAAACACATTTTTGACTCTTGATACTCTAGAAAAGAGTCATTGTTCAATAAAAGCATCTTGATGGTTGTGAAAGTTAAAAATCTAAGGCTTATCTGAGTTAGGCCCTGGTGAAGTTGACACCATTTCAGACCACACCTCACTATTCTATGTCCCTTTCCATGTTTGTTTCTAGAGTTACCAGGAGAAGTAATTTTGATCTTTCCAGTTAAATTTCTGTTGTGTTCCACTGTAGAACTTTCTGACTTGGGTCAGAGAAGCCTTCCACATTTTTAGACCTATTAGAGCAGATCCAGAGGAGGGCCGCAAAGATGAACAGAAGGATCTAGCACCTTTCCTATGAAGATGGCCTGAGAGCTGGGGCTGTTCAGCAATGACAAGACAAAGCTCCAGGGAGACCTTCTAGCAGCCTTCCAGTACCTAAATGGGGCTTTTATGAAGGTGGAAGAGGGGCTTCTTACAAACGCATGTAGTGACAGGACAAGGGGGAAAAAGGTTTTTAAACTAAGAGAGAGCAGGTTTAGTTTAGATGTTAGGAAGAAATTCTTTACTCAGAGGCTGGTGAAGCACTGGAACAGGTTGCCCAGAGAAGTTGTGGTTGCCCCATTCCTGGAAGTGTTCAAGGCCAGGTTGGATGGAGCCCTGAGCAACCTGGTCTAGTGAGTGGCATCCCTGTCCCTGGCAGGTGGTTTGGACCTAGTTGATCTTTAATGTCTCTTCCAACCCAAACCATTATATAATTTTGCAACAAACACGACAAATCTTCTAGAAAGAAAGAAAAAAAAAATGAAGAACAGGGTGTTCTTTTTTTTTTTGAATCCAATGAAAATGCAAATCAAATTCCAAAAGGACATGCAATTACAAACTACTAAAGTCACTGTGTCTTTTATTTCATTTTTATGAGGTCTTCAGGAAAAATCTTGAAAGCACAGTTTTGAAAAGTAACTGAAGATTTTGGTTCATGCCAGCAGCAGAATGCCTTAAAACTGAGATGCCGGAGAGCTTTCAATTTGTCCCTTATAATGACCGTGAACTCAATGTATGGATTAGGTACTTCATTTTGAGAGTGCTTTACATATTTGTTGCCTAACTTTCAGAAAGGTGAGAAAATAAGTTTATAGAAAAATAGAATAGTTTGGGTTGCAAAAGACCCTTGAAGGTCATCCAATCCAGTCCCTTGCCATGAGCTGAGATATTTTCAACAACATCAGGATCGAGTTGTAATACTGTTCTCCCAACCATGATAAATGGATCATCTGTAAGTTATGTCCTGCTCCTTTCAGCAAGAGGGTAATTAGTATCATAGCTTAACCGATAGCAACAGTTAGTGCTCTGAAAAGATAGGATGATAGTCACAAAGATATGTTATTACAGCTATATAAATCTGTTACCTTTTTTAAAATGAAATATGTGAAACTATATGCACATATCATGGAAGCAAACCTCATCTTCAAAATTATCAAACTTCAACTGTGTGGTTTCCAGTTGAGTTACATCATTGTATATGGTTTTATCACTGGAATGCAACAACCTCTTTCTCAGGTGGTAGTTTAGGTACAACATGCCTTAAGTTACACAGATGACCATGAACCTATCTTTTTCTTTTTTCTGAATGTCTCTTCAGAAAAAATGTTCAGAATGCTGGTGTATTGAGATATGTGGAAGATAAAACGCCACAAAGAGGATATAGAGACATAAAGATGTTGTTCTACTTGTACTGCCTTTACCCCTGTGATTTCATTTTTTATTTCTGTGGTTTAAGGTCTTAATTATTCTGTGAAGACAGATGGTGATTTGGTAGTAACAGAAAATAAACCTCATTATTCTAATTGGCTATAGTTGATGGCCTGAAGATAGCAATGACCTTTCCAGTTTCACAAGAAAATAGTTTGTAATTAATAAGAAGACTGTAACAATTTGAATATTTTGTGCTTTTATTTTATTGTTAATTTTGCTGAATTTTTTCTTGAGATGTTTTGACTGACTTTTGTTTTCCCAAACAAATGCAGGTTTGCAGTTTTTTTATTCCCTTAGTGTTGTAGTTTACATCTAAGCAGTTTTTTCAGTACTAGGATTGCTTTTTCTTGAAAGTCACTGTATTGAGGCACTAAATTAGATAAGCAGCTTGTGTTCAAGCTGAGTGATGGTTTCACTGATAACACTGGGTAGTGGCAGAGTTTTTCTCACACTTGACATTCTTGAACATTTTTTATGGAATGAGAAAAATATTTCATTTCTCAAAGATCTCAGTGGAAAAGGGAATGTGGGAGAAGTCTGTTAATATACTCAGAAGAGCAGGTTTGCAATCAAACTTTAAAGCTGTTGCCAAGTGTTCTCCTTTTGACAAATTAATTTGATGATCTGTGATTTAAAAAAAAAATAGGAGATAATGTTTTCCTTCATTTTCTGTGAATAGTAAACTCATAGTTTTGTTTCTGAAGCGGCTCTTACTTTGAGAGGTGAAGTACAGCTTGAAAGGATGATTTATTCTGACTTACTAAAACCACAGGCAAAAGCAGAAACTCCTGTGTATAAGGATCTAAGGAACATAAAATTGCCATCGGTAAATCTTAATTGTCTGATTCTGTATCCATGACAGCCTCTGTCAGGATGTGCTATGATGCCGTTCTGGAATGAAATGAATATAGTGTAATTCTGATAGCTTTTAAATGTTGCGTTTTCTTTTTTTAAAAAAGCCAAATCTAAACCAGATATTTGAAGATGTCAAAGGGAAAATACCATTTTACTGCATACAAATGCTTTATCTTCATGACTTATCCAGATGTTTCAAAATTTTGCTTTTTTGCAGAAAAGAGCTTGTGATCCCTTCAGTTTGTACACGAATCTAACTTGAAGTACTAGTGTGGGTTTAGGTGGAAGTTTTTTTCAATACTTAAAATACACACTTAGAAAAGGAGTGACTTGAGGGAAAGAAGATAACTAATTAAAGGTACTTTGCATTCTCAAGCAGTTATCTTTTAAATTATTTATATATTCAATATTTTTAGTCTTTTCAATTAGTTTTTGAGCATGTGAATTTTCATAGATTTTTATGTAAGCTAGTTTGGCACACTGCAAATTTAACATAAGGAATGTTGAGTCACAGTTTTCCAACATAACTTAAGAGTAATAAGTAAAAATATTAATAAATATATCTAAATGAAATATTGCTATCTGGAAGAGTACATTGTCTGTACTCAGAGAAATGAAAAAACCACCACATTTAATGTGAAGTTTTATGAATCAACAGCTTTTTATGGTTACTGACAAATGAAACAAGCTCAGTTTAGGAGCATAACTAAAAGCCACCTACCTAGAGGAAATGAGATTAAAATCTTAAATACTTGGGGTTTGGCTAGGTGGTTTGAGTGAGTTAAAATTGATTATTTGAAATGTATTTTTGATAAGCAGTATTGTTTTAAGTAATGTGGTAATAGATAAATGAATGGCTTTCCCAATTCAAAGTAAAAAATTTGAGGAGAAGTTAGGAGGCTTTTCACACACTAGAGGACTTTGAAGGCAGAGCAATACCTAACTATGTGGTGCCATTCTGTGGAGTTTAGTGGTAAGCAGGAGAGCAACTTTGTGATGAACTAGGTGAAAGCTGCCTTAAGTGGTACCAGTGTAAAGGACTCCACAGTTCCCAAACTCTCACTTCATCCTTTATTAAGAGATGAGTAACACAGATCTCCCCAGAGAGGCAAGTCAGTCTCCTGTCACTCTGTGAGTGCCTCTGAAGCAGCAGGGGCTGTTGTGGGGAGCGAAGCAGGAGCTGCTTGAAACCCCAAGGGTTCTTGACAGCTGGGTCTTCTACCTCCATCCAAATGTGGATCATCACAAGAGCAGAGATTGCATCTGGCTGTATTGAAGGTGTATATATTGGTTGCCTGGATCTCAGTGAGCTGTTTGAAAGATATTTAGCTCAAATTTTGTGTTGCAGCTTTCCACAGTTAAATTGTTTTCTTTATGGGGGATAAAAAGCACCAACTGCTCTGTAATTTTCCACCATCTCTTAAGGGCAGTGTTTGCAAGAGAGGATCTCTTCTGTCTACAAAAGCAGCTATTATGATCTCTTGAATATTGCACTAAGCTGAACTCTGTGGAGTAATAGGTGCCTGTGTTTCACTTTGATTTTTCTCACATTATTGTTTGTTAGTCTTGTCAAACATCTGGGAAGGGCAATTTCACCTCTCCCACCACAGCACAGTGTGTTACCTAGAACTGTGGAGGCAGTTGAGGGGAGATTTTCTGGCTCCTGCACAGTTAATAGATCTCTTGCTTTTCCCTCTGCCTAGGCTGGGGCTCAGGGGATGGGAGTGGGATAGTTTAGTAACTTCTGCCTAAGAAGTAATTGCCATAGTAAAGAAGAGAGTACAAGCTTTTTATCAAATGCTATTTTATTTTTGTATTAAGAACACATTTAAAATCAGGATTTTTAAATAGTTTCATTTTTGACCTAACAAAAATAATGCTTATATCATGTTCTGTAAGAGAGTTCACACTGCAGTTCATTGTAACTCAGTTCTTATTTACGTAGAGGAAATGTGAAAATTATTGACTAAACCACCAAGGTGGTAATTGTTTTATATAAGCTTGAATTATGTAGAAAACCTGCATGTTTTCAGGCATTATTAATAGACTGTCATTTCCATTATGAATATACATATTTTACTGGTTTACAAGCATAATTACAGTGGAAAAAGTGTTTCTTAGGTACCCAGTATAAAATACAGAGCCTGTTTATGCACAGCATAAATTCTGTGATGATTTGGACTAGGGTTTGAGTAACTGTAAAATCAGGTACGTGAACTAGAAAAAAGGACTTGTTACTTCACAGGGGAAGAAATAGTGAATTTTGTGACATTTAAGTTATTTTCAGTATAAAGTAGATTGAATATGAGTTTTGTTTTGATTTCCAACACCCTTCCCCCCTTAATCTAATCCATATTCTGGTGGCTTGTAGTTTCAAGAATTAATCAGAAATATGTTCTCACCTTCAGTTTGTTTCTAAATGATACAAGAAAAACAAATAAATCCCCCCATATACACTGACTAAAATGATGAGAAAAGGTGTAACTGAAATTCTTTCAATGCCTCTGGTGCATTCTGTGTAAACTATGAACATGGTATTGGCTTCTCAAGATTAATTTAAATGAACAAGAGCTTTTTCTGGAAAAGGGCACATACATTCTGCCAATAAATATTTTTGGATAATAAACTACTTTGTCTAATATTTCCAAATCAGTTTTATAGCCAATTAAAGGAAGAAGTACTGCCTTCTTAAATACATTTTTTAATGTAATCTTTGAACAAATAATTCCTGAACTACACTGTTAATTTAAAGAAGCAGCTTAGTCACAGTGTGCAATGAATGTGACAGAGTGGCTCTTTATTCCAAGATTTCCTGAGAGTGTAAAATACCTACTATTTCCTTTACTGTGTCATAAGACTAAGACAAAAATATGCATAGGAAGACTGACATTTTATCAGGCTGCCACAGAACAAACACTGTTTTGATGTATTAGTTTGTCATAATAATTTGCAGGGACAGTATGATTTCTTTTGAATTGCATTGAATTCCTTAGATATACTGTGCTTACATAGAAAACTGCTGTTGTGGGTTCTTCTTTTTCCATTTAGGAATGGTACCCCCTTCCCCACCAAAATACTATGTTCTTCCAGTGCTAAGCTGGATCATTACTATTTTTTTGGTTTGCAAATTTTTAATTTTAGTACTTTTCTAGGATGTGAAGAAACTAACGAATCAATAAGGAAATCAGTTTTAGTTGTAAAATATTATAGTATCAGGGATTAATGTTCTTCATCACAAAGTCATGAAGAGTGAAATAATATATTATTTTAAAAAAGTTTTTTGGCAGTTTTAGCATGTGTCTCAAACCTAGGATGTAGTGAGCGTTTTCTGTCTGGCTTATATTTTTACTGTTAATTTCCTGCGTAATGGAGTATTTCAATATAACAGAAGGATTTAGACAGGTTTAAAGTTTTTCAAATTTATTATTTCCAATTTAAACCAAAAGTCTTACCCTTAAATTCATAAACTAATCTTTTAAACCTGTTTGATTACTTAAAGTAGTTAAATAGAAAGACAATAGTATGTCTTAAATATTCTAATGCAAAGAGTTTCCTTAGGTAAAAATCGCAGTTTATATAATGGAGATGGAGCCAGCTGTCTGAAATAGAAATAAACTCTTGGTACAAATGAGTGTAGAACTGTTCTGACACATCATATACGTGCAACAGGTGGAAGTGTCTCCTTAATTTTTTTTTTTTCATTAGGGATAAAAAATGCTTCCCAATTTCCAGTTACTAAAAATTTAGAGCTGCCTTAGTTCTATATGGCTAAGCAAAATCAGTGCAGTGTTGAGTAAATGATTTACACACTGTACTCTTGTATATATGGTGTACATTTAAGTGAGGCCTGTAGTGCTGGAGCTTTGGAAGAGAAAGGAGGAGTGCCAAAGCTTAGTGAAGGTTGATTTGTTAGGGTAAAAACTCTGAACTCTATATGGGACTGTTTGAATATTTTGTTAATTCTTTGATGCATATGCCTTAATTATTTTAGAAGGAATGCTTTTCCCTGCAGGTCTTCATCCTTTCTCTGTTTGCTCTCACTGCTGCTTGTGGTTTGGGTTTTTTTTTCTGTGTGTGTGGGCCAGAGAGTTTGGACCTCTTCAAGTTCAGAGAAAGGTTGTGTTTTTTCTCCACCAGTCTCTGGATGGTGTAGGATTTTGTAAGGGCAGCCATCAGTATTGAAGTATGGGTATATGCCAGAGCAGGTACATTGATCAGAAATGTGTTTGCTTCATTAGTTGACAGCACTAAATATGCTGTGTTTTTCTGTCTCTTGAAGGATGAGGTGAATTGTCTTAATAGAACTAGAATGGTGATGGTCAATGGTGAGAGTGAAATGTTCTGAAACCACCATTGGAAAGTGCTGCATACCCATTTGCTCAGTATCCAGCTGAATCATCAGCATAAATTCTCTGTGACCTTATCCCCTTTGCACAGAATTACAGGCTTTTAGGAAAAGGGAGAAAAGTGTGGAAATCTTTCCATTCTTCAAATTTTGCTGAATTGTACTATTTCACTGTAACTGAGTTACATTAAATGATCCACATATGGTTTAAATAAGCAGCCAAAGTAATGTACTTTACTTTTTTCTACAATTCTATTAAAACCTGTTTTTTCTTTTATACTTCATATATGAAGTTGAAATGTCTGGTCAGTTGTGTTGGCTGCTACACCAGTTAAATATTTGCTATATAGCCCTATTTTCAATAACTTAGGTCTTTGGACACTTCAGCTGTTCTGTGTTTATTTATATATTTAATATTTTGCCTTTTGAAAAGACAGCTGTTGTGTTTATAAAAGGGATTGTACTGTACTCTTTATATTTGCCAGAATGTTTATAGCATTATAGAATTATTTAGGTTGGAAAAGACCCTTAAGATCATTGAGCATAAGAAATGTATATTATTGAGGGAAGTAAACAAACCCTAACAACATGCCTTTGGCTTACTCTTCATATTGAAGGATTTTTGGTACAGTTATTTCCCTCCTCAGCCCACTTCAGCTTTTTTGAAGTTACATGTGTTCCTGAGTGTGTGGAAAGCATTCCTCAAGGACAGTAGGTGCAGGACATTCGATGTCAGGGTGTGAATCTCTAGAAAAGACTAGAGAAAGGCCACTTTCAGACTGTACTCAAATCTAGCCAATGAAAGTTGCTTTTGAATTGCACATCCTGAAAGTATTGATCTTTAAGGCTGAGGCTGTATATGCTTTGAATTTTAATGTTCCTCTCCATTCTGTTTTTCTAGCTGGAACGCTTGCAGCTTTCCCTGCAGGATTATAAGATTTGATACTTAGAAGACCAAAACTGAAGGATGCCATCTGAGAGGTGCCTGAGGTAAAATACTTGGTAGTGTGTAGGAAGTTATTAACATTTAAGATGCTGTTTACCAAACATACGGTTAAGAAAGTAGAAAAAAGTAAAACTAATGCTTTTCATTAGATAGGAATTCACATTATTAAATGCCTATTCATGTTATAATCTGCAAAATATTACCTTCTTGTTGTCACTTACCTCTAGCAAAAAAAAAATGTGCCTGGGATTGATTGGAGGCCTACAGTCTCTTCATACATTATATAGTTTATGCCTTAATCTGTGGCTGGAATTTTTGATTGTGGAAGCAACTGACATTTTACATTTATGCATCTGAGCTGGTGTCTGGTGATAGTTTTGGGTCTGTGTAGTGTTCCACTGTTCAGGACATATAACTTTTCAAGTTATATGAAATGTCTTCCAAGAATTCTCTCCAAATTCATCTTTCTGCCTTCCCTTCTGTCTCTTTTCCAGTGTAGCCTTTGTCATTTGTCTGTATCACCCATTGTTGCAATAGAGAATTTGTCATTTATAATTTAATTACTTTCTGAAAGCAGAACACAGTTCTTTCAGACAGAGCACTTTGCAGAATTTATTAACTGCATTGGTTTTCTGCAGAAATTTGCAGGAGTGTGATATGCTGGTGGTTCTGTTCTACATAGTTAATGCTCTGATCTGGAAGCTCAGAAAACTACCTAATATTACTAGGACACCTTATCGTTCTAGTTCTGTTCCCCTTTCTCTGCCATGCTTTTTCAGCAGAAGAAAATCAGGACTTGCTTGCTTTTATAGCTATTGAATTTATCAACTGACAATATCACTGCAAATGATTGGTCGTGTAATGTTTAATTATTCCATGTATTTTCATTCATAAATTCCTGTTATATTGCCTTTCATGTGTATTCATTCTTCATGTGTTGTTAGCACAAGGGTTACAGGCAATTGATTTTTCACTTTGGTCATTGAATTAAAAAATGGATTATGATAGAACTCAGTTTAAAATCCCAGATATGTTCTTTATGAAATTAAATAGTCCTCTGGATGATGGTGAAAAAAAGCAAGAGGAATGAAGGTCTTGGTTCACAGCACTGAGAGAGGCTAATATAAACAGAAGTAAAGAGAAGCTATCTCTTGAGTATCATTAATGTATTATGCTTGCACTAGTTTGATTTAGTCACTTTGCCATAGAAATTACAGAAGAAAAATAACTGTTAAAAATAAGTCTCTTGTATTTTAGCAAGTTTGATTTCCTGATAACTGTAATTTATAAAATGAGTTGGGCTCCACAAACAGAACAGCTGAAGAAAAAAGAATAATTTCAGTGAGTCATTTTCAAATGTGTTTAGGGCATCTCCATATGTGAAACGTAAACTCTAAGAAAGGGGGTAAAATTAAGATACCGTCTATTCCTGTGTTATTCCTCTTTGGCCAGCGTTCTTCTAAAAGTAATGTTTTAGTTGTTGTCTTTCTAAAAGAGTAGGTTAGATAGAGCAAACAGTCTGCAAGGCAGGTCTGCAGTAGTTTTCAGGTGCCCAAGGTGCAGGAGTAGGATAGTCAGAGAGAGTACAGCAGCTATGCATTGCTGCATAGTGTGTGTGTGCAGTGAATTACATGATTGTAGTGGAAAGATGATGGATTATTCACCCATTAAAAAAAAAATCTTCCCTTTGATTTACACTGAGATGACACTCTGTAAACTCGCCTTCTATAAACATATATATGGCTTCTCTGGCAAGATAAATTGGTAGTCTTACAGAGTTCAAATCAATTGCATTGTTTTGTACCAAAGAGGATTTGCTGATGTATTTTGATTTGTTTCCATTTGCATCAACAGTTATATTGTCTCTTCTTTCTGCACAGAAAAAGGAAGCTGCAATCAGGCAGTCTTAGACTGGATTATAAACAAATCTTACATTCATACACAGAGATGTTCAGAGGTGGAGAAGGCCTTATTAGCATTTTAAAACCAAGCAAATATCTTCTCCCTACCCCCAACACAAACCAGACCATTAAAAAACCACTACAACACTTAATAAATATGAATAGCCTGAAGTGGTCTGAAAACATTCAGTAACTCAGCATCAGATTTAAACAGGCCGCCTGAGACCATGAGCCTTTATTCTTTTTAGCAGAACTACTTGCATACATACGTACACTCTCCTTTCCACCAGTGCTTCAGTTTGAACCACCTAAAGTTTCCTGGTGATTCATTGACCTAAGCCTTTTATTCTTCTCATTTAATCCTAAAATGATTCTGAATTAATCCTGTGAGTTCAGGTGACTTCTGGTACAGCAAATGAAAAATCAGAGCCATTGATGTTTTTGAGTATATATTTAGGTTTCATAATACTTTGTTATATTGAGCTTGTGTCGTAATGTCCGTGTTATGTAAAGATTTTTGCCTGAAGGGTTCATGACTTTTTTACTTTCCAAGATTTGTCAAACCACCTTGTTTTCGAAAAAGTTGTTCTGTATTTCTGTCAGAATATACTTGTTTACTAGTTTGTTTGTTCTTTTTTGACAGAATCTTTCCTCTTTCCCCTCTCAGTGTTCAGGAAATGCTGACAGGTCAGAGGCTTTGTCAGTCCAGCTCCCATAATGATGCTGTCCTGGCAGCTCTGAACCAACAAAGAAGTGATGGCATACTTTGTGATATTACCCTTATTGCTGAAGAGCAGAAATTCCATGCACATAAAGCTGTCCTGGCAGCCTGCAGTGACTACTTCCGAGTAAGTCCCAAGATTTTCCTCTTCTTATGATAATACTAAAAATTATTATTGTGGCGGATGGGGATGGTTATAGATCTCATATTGAACAAGATTTAAATTTGAACCTTTCGAAAATGCAGGATTATTGCACATTCTACAACTTCAAATATCCATCCACGTCATAGGAAAGAAATGTTAAGAACATAATTAAGGGTTTTTTTATAATTATTTCTTTTAAGTCTTCCCTTCCCTCCCTACCTCCCTCCCTCCTTCCACCCCCAACAGAGATATCCAGTGCACATCTTTCTACCAATTTAATGCCCCAGTATAGTCAGAAAGTGGAAGATTTTTTTAGAATGTAGAAATGTTTGTAGAACATATAAGAGTTGTGATTAGAGGATGGTGAAGAGGAGGCTGAGGGAAGACTTCATTGTGGTCTTCAGTATTCTCACAAGGGGAAGCAAAGGAGCAGGATTGATGTCGTCTCTGATGACCAGTGACAGGACTCCAGGAAGCAGCATGAAGCTGAGTCTGGGAGATGTAGGCTGGATATCAATTTGTCACCCAGAGGGTGGTTGGGCACTGGAACAGGCTCCCCAGGGAAATGGTCGCAGCATCAGCCTGACAGAGCTCAAAGAAGGGTTTGGACAATGCTCTCAGGCACATGGTGTGATTGCTGGGGTGTCTTCTGCAGGGCCAGGAGCTGGACTCAATGATCCTGCTGGGTCCTTTCCAAATCTGCATATTCTATGATTCTATGATTCTATGATTCTATGATTCTATGATTCTATGATTCTATGATTAGAGCACGGAAGTGTGGGGAGAGGAAACTGAAATTTAATCTTTACGGTGAGGGTGATGAGACACTGGAACAGGCAGGTTGCCCAGAGAACTTATGGCTGCCCCATTCCTGGAAGTATTCAAGGCCAAGCTGGATGAGGCTCTAAGCAGCCTGATGTAGTGAATGGTGCCCACAGCAGTGGGTTTGGAACTAGGTGATCTTTTAGATCCCTTCCAATCCAAGCCATCCTATGATACTATTATAAATGCAATTTAATTCAACTTGAGAATGGATTTTTGTAGGATGTAGATGGTTGCTTTCAAAGAGGAAGCTACAGTAATTTTTTTTATGTGATAAAACTTATTTTTAGTAACAAGTGTTTCCTACATGTAAAATAAAATATTCCCTGGGAAACCTATTTCAGACAATTCCAATCTAATGCCAATCTAAAATTGGAGTAACTGAAAAATTAAGTTTGCTCATAGGGAAAGTATTCTTCATGTGAAGCAATTTTACTAACCTTTATTACAATGTACCCACTCCAAATGTTGGACTGTCTATAGCTCTGTAGTTGACTGCTATTTTTAAGAGTGAGTCATCCTGTTGTTAATCAGGGACTAAAGCTGAAATTAATTTAAAGGTCTGTTTTCTCTAACAAAGTAAGTTTATTAAATATTTTGTCTACACTGTAATTGTAGTGTTATGAACTTCTTTATGGGGACCTTTTTGTCTTGTTGCAATAGTAATAGTGTATGACAGCTGCTCTATATCTTTGATTACCTGAGCAGGGTTTCATCTTCCTGTCAGTTCTCTCTCACTTTTGGTTAGAATTTAAACTTAATTTCTTCGGTGTATTTAAGAAGTGTTATTAACCTTGATGTGACTTTCGCTGTGAGGGTGTTGTGCCAATTGATTGCTCAATTTTTGAGCTTATCTGCATGCTTATGGGTTCTGCTGCAGCATACTTTGTATTGCCATAGTTGCTGATGTTGCTTCATTGTGGTGCCTGGGCTCTGCTGTACAAGAGACTGCTTTGCATTTTTTATTTTTTTTTTAACCCAGTTTACAAAGAGGGATTATGGACCTCTCCAGCTCTAGCAACTGCTGTGCGTACTTGCCAATGATAGGCAGAACCAGGCTGTTCTGGTTTGGTTGAAATATTTTCATAAGGGGGCCATATCATCCACACCTGTGATACTCTTTTCAAGCTCATTGTACCCTGTGCATAGCAACATCATAGAGTGGGCACCTGTGCCCAGCATTCCAGCAGTGTGGTAGGAATAGCTTCTGCTTTGGTCACTTGATGTTGAGATTTGGGGCACTGTGATTTATCCTGTTATTTCCACTTGAGTTACTTAGTATTGGCTGCATGGTTATTACAAATTAAAATCTTAATGCTCTTAATTGCTACATAAGTATTTTGTATTAAAAAAATATTGAGAGAATGATCTATGCAGCATTAAATCTGCCTCCAACTCTCATGGTTTGGTTGGATGTGTTCTTCAGACTTTAGGTATCAGCTGTAAGTACAGAATCTGTGCTTTCTGAAATCAGGCAAACAGTTTTTATTATTAATAGACAAAAACCTTCGTTAGAAAATTGTGAAATAAGATCTCTATTCTGTTACTATACACTATGTTCCTGATTGTAATAATTTAGAAAAAGCATGAGTTGATTAAAAAGTAATAATGTTTTGTATTTAACCTGAGATTATTGATATTTTTATATCTGGGGGGATTTTGCCTAATTTGGGCTACTTGGGTATTCATTTTCTAAGATTTAGGAGAATGAATCAAGCTTAATTTCAGAGTTGGTGAAAAGAAATGGGCATTTCCAGAGGATGATAAAGGAGGATAGCAGTTTTATTTAGAATGACGAGTGACCATCTGGAAGTGCCAGATCTTTCTCAACTGGTCATAAAGGCTAGACTCACATGCTTCATCACATGCTTAGATGTTAATATTATATAATTTTTACCCATATTTTTTTTCCTGGAGGAATTCTTGGATGAAACTTCCACGTTTTCTGACCCTGAAGTCATTTATGAAGAACTCATTGCCATGTGAAACTTGCCTTTCACTACTTTTTGTGAGAAATAAGCACACCACTGCAGTGAATGGGATTCTGGGAACATCAGATGTTGGGAGTTGCCTTGAATAAAACTGAGATGACACAACTCTACATCAGTGTGACACAAAGAACTTGCTTGCCATAGCTTCTGGTTTCTACAGCTCATAGATTTGTTTAATATCCCAGCCTGCTTTCAGCTCAATCTGGAGAGGCTGTCATCCAGTCTTATGACCTCACAGGTGTATTGGGTTTGCTTGGCCTTGGGAGTGAGGGCCTGTGGGGGCGACTTCTGTGAGAAGCTGCCAGAAGCTTCCTTCATGTCCAGCAGAGCCAATGCCAGCCAGCTCCAGGATGGACCCACTGCTGGCCAAGGCTGATCCAAGCAGATATGATAGTAGCATCTCTGTTAAGAAGGGGGGAGAAAACTTACTGTGCCGGTGTAATTGTGGCCAGAGAAGAGCAGGGTGAGAATAGCTGAGAGGGACAGCTGTATAGACACCAAGGTCAGTGGAGAAGGAGGGGGAGGAGATGCTTCAAGTGCTGGAGCTGAGATTCCACTGCACCCTGTGGTGCAGACCATGGTGAAGCAGCTGTGCCCCTGCAGCACATGGAGGACCATGAGAATGCCGAGATCCACCTGCAGCGCATAGAAGACACCCAAGACAGAGCAGGTGGATACCTGAAAGAGGTCTGTGAACCCCTGGGTCTGGCAGGGCTTTGCAGACCTGTGGAGAGAGAAGCCCATGCTGGAGCAGGTTTCTGGTAGGACTTGTGACCCTATGGGCAACCCATGCCAGAGCAGCCTGTCCTTGAAGGACTGCACTCCATGGAAGAGTGACCCACATTGCAGCAGTTTGTCTGTGGGATGGACTGACTTTGGAGAAGTTTGTGGAGAACTGTCTCCCATGGGAGGAACCCCATGATGGAGCAGGGGAACGACTCCTCTCCCTGAACAGTGGATGAAACCATGGGTTTCTGACCATAATCTCCATTCCCTGTCTCCCTGCACTGCTGGGGGAGGAGGGAGAACTGAGAAGGAGGGAGGGGTGAAGGGAAGGTGTTTTTAAGATTTATTTTTCTTCTCACTATCCTGTTCTGATTTTGTTAGTAATGAATTCTGTTAATATCCCCAGTTTGAGTCCATTTTGCCCATGATGGTATTTTCTGACTGATCTCTCCTGGTCCTTATCACAACTCATGAACCCTTCATTATATTTTCTCTCCCTTGTCCATTTGTGGAGGGGAGTCAGAGATCAGCTTTGGTGGGTACCTGGCATCCAGCCAGCATCAGTCCACTACAGTCTTTTCCAGGTCTCCAGAAATATGTTCAATTCTACATGGGTCTCCATCAGAATAAATAATTTGTTTTCCCTTTTTTTGCCACTATTTTAAAACAGCTTCTACAGGAGATGGGCTGTTTGCTTTCCATGGAAGACTTGTACAGTTTTCTGCAGTTTTGTTCTGTGTCTACTTTGATTCAGATGGAACTACTTCTTAAACCACAGTGTTTTCTTGGGCAGCATATTTTCTTTGAAATTGATGCTTGTGTCTTTCTTGTACTAGAAAGTAAAGTTTGTTAATGCTTTAGAAAGATACCTAAATGTGTATCATTTTACAGACTGGGGCAGTTGAGCCATTGTGTGAAGAGTGGATAGAGAAGGCCAGAAGTTTCCTTATCAAATTTTCTTTGAGATATAGTCTGGAGTAAAACCTTTTGCTTTTCTAAGACAAGCTGGAGACCTGAGCTTCAGCAAAATACCTAAAGGCCAGCCTTCTAGGGTGACATCAGGCCATCCATTCTTCCTGTTGGTATAGTTAGTCTCACGGTTCCAGCTGTGCAAAAACATTGAAGTTTAAATCCTAAGTGTAGCTCCTGGTTTGGGAATTCGTTACATTTGTACACCAAAATTTGGTGGGTTTTTTCTTTATGAAAAAAAAAATCCCCTTAGGAAATTGGGTACAAAGACTGCATATACAGAGTTAAACTACAAGATTAGGTACTTGAAAATTAGAAGTTTTAATTTGTTTTCTGCTCCTGAAGTACCTCTTCTTTCAAAATGTGCTAAGTAGTATACGCTGTACTCCATATTCTAAAAGACTACTTTAAAGAATAGTAAACATATGTATTTATATGGATTCTTTTTAAAGCAGCAAACAGCATTTCAAGCAAACTTTTCCATACTGACATGCTGTGATTTGCCATTTGTCTCAATCTATTGCACTGAGACAAGGCACTTGAGTTAATATGTGTGCACTGTGATAACTCTAGCAAGCTAAGTCATTTCCAATTAAAAGATTCTTCTGCTTTTTTCCCCTCTGGGAGCAAAATGAAATGTTACTGCATGACTTCATTAGTAGGCATTTACAGTGTTGGCAGGTGATTATATAACCTCAAGATTTTCTTACACAAAATGCACTGGTTTTCCAGTCAGAAAAACTCCTTTCTTCTTACTTTTCATTTGAGTGAGTTTTTAGTTGCAGGACTTTGATATTTCTCAAAAAGATGGAGATTTTCCATCTAATCTAGATAAAAAAATTACATCAATTATCTGGAATAGATTTTAAAATGCCAGTAATATTCTAATTATTTTTCCACAATGAGCATGCTCAATTCTTAGAAGAATTTTTCTTATCTGAAATGAACTAGTAGATAATAATTTTGCACACAGACTTGTACTACTAACTGTCAGAGCTGATTCTTAAACAGTTTCTTCTCAGGGGTTTTCTGTGCTGTCTTTCGTGCCTGTTGTCAGATAGTTTCCTCCTTTGTCCACAACATTCCTGATTGTTCATATTTTACAGTATATTGCATTGTTCCTGGATAAGGTTAGGGAATTAATTTTTATAAACCAATCCCTGAGGTATGAAAGACTGATAGATGCAAATAGCTTTCAAAGTCTTGTAATATGAAAGAGGAAAAGGCTTTCCCTGATACGTGTTAGGGATAGATCTAAAGACCTGGTTCTGAGAAATCAGAATTACCTCCTGCTTTTGCAGTATAATCTGATTTTGTCTTGCAGTATTTTCCCATTGGTATGTGTCTACTAAACAAACAGTATCTTCCTTTTTATCATACCCCGAAAGTGACGCTGCTTAGAAATTGTCTGTCCACATAACCTTTAAAAATGTAAGCTCTTCCCATTGGACCAAATCAGCTCTATTCTTCCAAACAAACAGTAGTTCTGCTTGCCGTCATTCCCAAGGCGCATATGGAGAGATGCAGCTCCCTCTGAACTTGAACAACAGGATAAGGAGCAATGGCCATACATTTAAACAGAAGTTGCACCTCAACGTAAAGAAGAACTTTAACACTGAGGGTAGCAGAGCTCTGGAATGGGCTGCCCGGGGAGGTTGTGGATCTCCCTCTCTGGAGACATTCCACATCCACCTGGACATGTACCTGTGTAACTTGCTCTAGCAGGAGGTTGGACTGGATGATCTCCAAAGGTCCTCTCCAACACTAATGATTCTGTGATTCTGTAACTTACACACTAGCTTTCTAGCTTGAGCACTGGAGGAGGAATTTTTGTACTAAGAGTCAGGCTCACCAATAACTTGCTTTTCTTCTCTCTCTCTCTTGAATCCTTACAAGCAGTAAACGGATTTTCCCAAGCTGTTTGGGATGTGAGATGAAATCCCAGAGCTGGCAAACCATGCACCCTCCTATGATTCCTTGGATCTTTCCTTTCTTATCTTTGTTCTCACTGATGAAAACTTTTATGACAATTGAAGCATTTCCTATGAAACACCAAGCTCCCTTTCTGCAGCCATCATGATTTATACAGAGCTAGTAATATCCCAGCTGTGTGACATTTCTCATTTACTTATACATCCTTGCCGTCTTCTTACTCTTAACATTCTTACCCAGGGTCTGAGAACCCTCAAGATTTTGACCAGCTAATTTCTGGTCTTTGCTGTACTGTTTTATATTGTCCTGTGCCATTCTCCATTATCAAAGCCCTTAATTCTATTCCAATTCCAATTGCTCTACAAAATTTCGGAACAGGATATTCTCACCTACTGTCTGTTCTCATGTACTGTCACACCAGCAGTTTTCCTGCATAAGAACTTTGATAAAGATGTCTCTTTTAAATATGCTTAGTACTCAGATGAAACTGCTTTCCTCCCTTCTTAACTCTGTGTTTAATTTCTCTTGGTTTCTTGTTTTTGTGGATTTTTAAATGCATTCTTTCTATGTAAGAATGCTAACTGCAAACTTGGGAAGGAATATAGTCTTAGTAGTGGTTCCTGGCTTGAGATTATTAAGTTTATAATGTTCACTACCATACTATGATGCCTTAAGAAACCTGAGGGCTATTTTGGCATGCTGTCTAGCTGTTTAGCACTGTTTTTAAACTCTCTTGCACATGGAATCAGCCAGGTGTGTCACAATACACCTGGTTCTGAGTGATGGCAACAATGCAGAAGATATTTTAAGATTCATAGTAGTGTCTAGTTTTGTGAACATGTTACTTATATGCCACCTTTTGAGAGTGAGAACTCAGTGCTGCTTGCTTCTCATTTTAAAAAAAAACACAACAACTTGTCTAAAATAGGAGGAGGCCTGGAAAAGATTTTTAAATTACTAGCATATTGTAAAAGTTTAAATACAAATTAGAATGTTACTACTAATTATTCAATTATCCAGTTACAGTTGAGTGTCAAGAAAACTGCACATTCCTTCACTTCTCAAAATATTGTTTGATACAGGTACTTCTATAGTTTTACTAAGTTAAAGCACTGGAAGTAATATATCATGGGCAGGGTGTGAGGTATCTTGTGTAATATTTATCTGAACAACCTCTTCTGGAGTATATACAAAAATGGTTTGCAAATGTTTTAAAGCTTTCTAAATATATACTGTAATATTCTTTCAAAATGAAAAAAAACCAAGGAAATCTATCTGGGTTTTTTTATTTCGTTCATCCTTATCTTTGTATTTAATGGGTTTTTATTCTGTGAGGCTCTGAAGCAATTTTTCTTTGCTGCAGGCAGAACTCCCACAGCTCAGCAGTGTTGGTGCTACCAAAAAACATCTACAAGAATCTTCACTTTTCTGAATTGTGTGTTCAAATTCCCAATAGTTTTTATTCTGAGTAAATATATTTCTGCTGCAATTCTCATAGTTCATAACTGAACTCACTGCAATTCTGTCAGTGTTGGATGGTAGACAATATGCTGTCATATCATCCTGTTTTTTTTTTCTTTTCGTTTTTTGAAGTGTCTGTATGGTGGGTACACTGTGGTTGTGTATGACAAAATCAACTCTGCAGATAGTGACATAGGCTGTGGCTCAGTGTCTCAGATTAGTGTGATAACAACATGTGGTGTTTGGCTACTGAATTGATGCATCTTCTCAGTTTAAAACCAGGACAGAAACGAGTCATTACAGCTGTGTTGCTCTGGTTCCCCATTTTCTTTACCATCCTCTTTGAGTGCTCCAGGCTACCGCAGTTCAGTTTTGCAGAGCTGCCTTAACGAGTGTCCTGAGGTTGGGCTGAGCTCAGCTGCATTTCTATGTTGCTTAGTGTTTGCCCATGAAAGCGAATGTATTGGGGCAGGCCTGTGGCAGAGAAGCATTTTGTACCTGTTTTCTTCTGTCTCTATAGTCTGGTGAAGAAGTCTTGTGTTTCAGAACATTGTTGGATGCGGTAGATGCTCTTGTGTATCTTGTAGTCTCTATCAGTATCTTCCTACACAACCACAGGAAAAATTAAAATTATTCTGTGGGTGTAGTGAAGCTGAAAATACCTGAGTGAATTATTTGGGCAGCGTATCACTTTTAGCTTCAGTGACTAGGACCCACATACCGTTTTAATAACGTGAGAAGTATCCCACAATAGAGACAGCTGAAGCCAGCGTTAGGGTCTTTTAACAGAAATACCTGTTTTTCTCTCTTGAGATACCTGTTTTTCTTTCAGGTACTCACTCAGGGAGTGTTCCAGTCTCCATTGTTTGTATAAGAAGCCCATTACAGTGCCGTTTAGGCTTTTTTGTTGCCCATCATGCTTCTTTGAAGTTTAGAGGAGATACCTTTCTTTAAATAAATTCTTCAGTTGCTTCATTGTCAACAGTGCCATTGTTTTACATCCTGTTAACACCTTCATTTTAGTAGACTGAAATATAATATTGGCAAATTGAATTAATGTCACTGTAGGTCTCAATCTTGCAAAAGGTTGGATTTAAGATGTGGAACCTTTGCATTTGACTGTCCTGAGCAGCTTTGTAAAGTGCTGCTGGTTGTTTATCTTTGGCGGGAGTTAGTCTTCCTCAGCCAGCTAGTTTGCAAACATTAGACATCAAAAATTTATCAAAATCCCAATCCACTCCTACTGAACGGCCTAACATGTGAGTGATGAATGAATCCAACTGCCTCTCAATCTAGTACCTGATAGGTAACACCTCGAAAGAGGGAGATGCCCTTAGCAGCATTAGGTGAGAGCATAAGAATGCCCACACTGAGTTGGACCATTGGCTGTTTGCTTGTGAAGTCTGGTGGAAAAGAGTAAATCCAGGGTGTGTGTCCCAGGGTATGTGGTGTGTCCCAGAGAATTCACCAGCTGTTTTCAGTTCAGTGACATTTTGAAGCAGTGTATGACTCCTGGCTATTCAGCAATCCTAAATAGGTCTCTCTTCTAAGCCTTTATCTTCTTTCCTGTTGAGCCTGTGTAAGGTTTTTCATCCACTGTGCAGAGTGGCCAACTGCCTGTTGTGTGAAGATCTACTTTTGTTTATTGTCAATCTGATTTCTACTAGTTTCACTAGATTCCTTCTAGTTCTGCTATTGGAAAAGATAGCCATTGGTTTCTAGGTATTCTTCTCATGGCACTCAGTCATCTCTTTTCCAGGCTGGAAACCTTTGACTTAATCAGATGCTGTTTAAATGGAAGCTGTGCAGGATGCTTCATGAAGCTTCTTGCCCTTTTCTGAAGTTTTAACAGCTCTGGTATATGTTTTGTGAGCTGAAGGTAAGGGAATTGCATGCAGTGGGCAAAGTGTATATTTCTGTATGAGCATAGGATTGATATCTGTTTTGTTCTCTCTTGCTAAAAAAGTTTCTAAGCTTTGATTACCTTTTCTTTTTCTTTTTTTAAAATAATTGCCATTTTAGAAACCATCTGCATATTCCGTACAATCCTTTTCCAGTTTATCACATTATCCCTGCCTCTACTACCTTGCGTAGCTTTGCCTCAGTGAATTTTCTACCTGCACTGCTCTTGCCCTTTTCCAGAGCTGCTCTGCATATGTTAAGCATGAGGTGCTCCACTTCAATCATCACTCCTTGTGAAAACTGGCCCAGTATTTTCTTGTTCACAGTTTTATATATTCAGTCACTTTTCCAGGCAAAGATCTTTCCTTTTTTCTCTCTTGCCTAGTTTGCCTTCCAGGCATTTAGGGGCCTCTGTCAAAAGCTTTTTGTGAATCCACATTGTGAAAAAGTAGTGGTTAGACCCTAGCATAACATACTCTTCACCATTAGGCTGCATCCATTACTTCTGTATGTATAGAACCAATTTCATGTTTGTGTGTGTATGTGTGAAAAAATCAAATTACCATCTCCTTAGGCATGTGGAACATTCTCAGCTACTGATGAAATAACCTGCCCTTCCAGGGTCACAGAGTGGCAGCTTTGCCAATAGGCAGCAATGTACACAAAGCCCATTTTATTTAAAAATAAAAAATATTAGGACAACTTATGAAATGTCCATCTGCATTTATAGGAGCTCTTTCTTATACTTGGCACTTCATCATCTATCTTGTTAGGGTTAGATTTCAGCCAAAAAGGAGCAGGTGTCAAGCCTGGAGAATTTATGGGAATAATTAAATTAACGTCATTGTGGTCTGTTAGCTCAGAAGGGGTTTGTTTGAGTTGAAGGAAAAGCCAAAGGATAAATGATCATGGTCAAATGCAGACTACTAAAAATAAAGTGAAGGGATGATTTTATAGAGGCATTTGTTCCAGAGGAAATAGCTGATGGAAGTTAGAGCTTAGCTGATGATGAAAACTACTGTGACAAATGACTGCAACATTAACACAAGCTTGGTTAGTCAAGCCATTCTATTGTTTTGCAAACTGATAGTATTTGTTTACTTTTAAAGGTTTTTTTCAGTAGAAGGGTAAGAAAAAACCCAAGAAAAACAGTCAGTTAGCTGGTTTTATTACTTTGCCTTTGTATGAAAGAGTTTAATAAATATGTTGATGGGAACTAAGGGTGGTACTTTAGCAAAATTGTGCTGTATTTTTAATGGAAAACAGAATTTATCATCATAATGGAAAATAGAATTATGAAGGTTATTCTAGATATGAAGGTTATCTAGTTGAAACCCTCATAAAATGGGCCAGATATGAAAGGTATCTAGTACAAACTCTCACAAAATGAAATGAACCATTTAAAATCTCAGCATTAGACTTCTCACATAACAAGTATGCTTTTGCATTTATGATGCAGAATAGAAAAAATTGCCATAGTTTACTATTGCTTGAAACATTTGGATGTCAATGTCGAGTGACATTCACATCACGTTATATAAATGGCTTCTTAAAAAGGTAATTATAATAACAACTAAGGTTGTTACTACGGTTCTGTTAAATTAAGCCTTGATGTACAACTACTGAGTTAGAACCTGCATACACTATAGTGGGAAACTTGTCTTAATGGTATTGTATGAAGCATGTTTTTAAAAATAAGTCCCTTAAATGTGTCCAAATTTGGATCATGGTTTTTCCCTTGGGGTGGGAGATGGGGTAAATCGCAAGAAGCTTTGCCTCCCTGAATGAAATGTACTGTGGTAGTTAAAATGCTAGTTCAAGAGCTAAGTGACTTTTATTGTAATTTTATTCTGCGCTTGCTTTTGATACCACTTGCTAAAATCATCGAAGGACGTGAACAATAGGCTTATGCATTCACTGGGAAGCATTAAACCAATTTAAACCAAAATTTGCAAATGTGACTCATGCTTTTCTGTGCTTGACTGGAAATGCTGGAAAAAAATCTGGTTTTAGTTATGCTGCTTTCTTTATTCTCCCAGAGGCAGGCCTACTTATAAGTGGCTATTGTTAGGACAGACTGTACATTGCTGGGGTTTTATGCAGTGCTTTGCGTGGCAATGTCCTTACTATTCAGTTTTCTTGCTTCTGCCATAAAATAAATCATAATTTTGAATTTCAGGACCACCTGTGATGACCTATTCATTTTGGAATATTTGAAATAATAATGTTACTGTAGCTGTAATAGTTTACAGTTTTGTCCGTTTTTTAATTCTGGTAATGAGTTGCCCATGGAAGTTGTGGAGTTATTTTGTTTCTATGGCACTATTTAGAGAGATTTTGAATATGAGTCTTTGTAGTGGTGAGGCAGCAACTCATTAGGAGTAGCATGCTACAGAGTTCCTTTCTCCATGTGGCTTAAATTGTTTCTCTACCTAAAGAGAGGTTTGGGGAAGATACATTGCACTATTAAACTCTGACTGTCAAAACATGAATTATGTTTGATGCAGGTTCAGTCAAGGATATAACTTCTTAGCAACAAATTTTTTGGGGAGGGGGTATTTTTTTTTTTTCTTTTTTTTCCCCCCAATCTTTAGGTTTTTATTTTGACTGGGAATGAAGACCCTGGGCCTTGTTACAACCAAGAAGATTACTTTGTTCTTGATGGAATGTCTACTATACAAACATGAAAAAATATCACATCCTTAGGTTTTCTAAACAGTAGGGTAGTTCTTTATTGCAATTTTCATTAGTTATTTTGAAAGATACCAAAAAAGGGATATCTTTTTGTATCGAAACAGAGAGTGTAACCTAACAATTATATTGTATATATACTTGATTCAGTGAGGTCTTTGGGACTGTATATTTATGTGTCACTGTCTGACACTGACATACTAAAAGAAACACCAAAGGTTCAGTGAAATTTGCACTGCTAACAGTAATATGTGACACTTGAATACTGTGCATAAAGTATATTTTTCTGCTCAGTTTTATTTTTTTAACTATATGTTCCCTTAAACTATGAATGATAACTGCCTTCCATTTCATAGGATTCATTTTAGTTGCTTGGCAAACGCTTAAAAAACAATATTTAGGTAGATTTCATAAAGCAGATGAATTACTGTAGGCTCAGTTATCAGTGACTGATGTTATGTGACATTTTCTCTGGGAATTTATATAGAAATTTTTCAGAAGAATCGTATAATGAGCCTCTTAATCATATTTCATGCAATTGGTATTGATGGATGTGTTTCTCAGTGTGCGAGAAACTCCAGAGGACATGGCTGATGATTGATTTAGGATAGACAGGCTTAAATTGGGAGGGAAACAAAGCTAGTTATAAGAAGAAGGTGGGACATTTTTACAGGCTGTAAAGAAGCATTCACATATTAAATTGGTTATTTGGATAAGTATACCTAGCACGTGTAGAGCGGGGTTGATATTTGGTGTGGGCATGGTCATTTGTCAAAGCAGTATTTTGACTCCTGTTCATAGATTCTGAATGCATTCTTTCTTGTTGTGATAGGTGAAAACAGCAAAGGAAAAATCATATTGCTTATGTAATGAAGGATCAGAACATGAAGCCAAGAACACACAAAGGTTATTTCAGGAGTAATACAACAAAGTAGAGGAAACAGATTATGATTTATTTATTTAATATTACTGTTACATGAACAGGGAATTGCTATTTTTAATACAAACTGCAAAGGGTAATGTTTTGGCCTGAAAAAGTTTATAGTCCGTATAGAAGAGATTATGTCAGGACTGGATACTCAGTAGCCCAAGTGGCAGATAAGGCTAGGTCCCAAATCACAAAGAATGCGTGGCTGATCTGTTCTGCTGATGCCATTGAGATTTCTCACAGGTTTAAAATTACACATGAAATGAAAAAAAATCTTGAGGTATCACATCATAACTGAGTTCCCTGAGCAGCATGGGAAATTGATCTGAGATCTCTGAAGCGTTAGTTTACTTTCTACATAGTTTTTTTTGACACTTGAGATGAGAAGTACAATCAATTTTTTGTAAAGAAAAAGGTATGGAACAAGTGAATGTAGAATTAAGTGCATATGATGTGGGAAGTGAATTTGAATAAAACACTCTCCTTAATGAAGATGCCTATCTATTTAAAAATAAATTTAAAAAGAACTCAAGCCAGTATCATTGTGTAATTGTGGAGGCAGAAATTTCAGATGACAAATCAGCACTTTTAAACCAGTAAAACAATGCTAGATAGTTTGAAAACTCAATGCAAGAAAATAAATAGCCAAGGAAAAACTTAATGACTTCATTGATCAGTTCTTGAGCACTTAGTTTGCTAAATGGAGGGAATTCTAAAGTATCCCAGATCTTTATTATTGTGTGCCTATGTCTGTGGTTGAACAAGAATTTGCATAGGTCAGGGTTATGCATTGGTGGGAAGTTCAAATATTTTTGTTTTGTAGTGGATGTTCATCTAGGGCTGCTGGTTGTTACCAAAGCAGTGTTTGAGAAAACAGAGGGAGGAAATGTTACTCTTGGAGTTACTGTAGGTTGCTGTAGTAAGCTAAGCTTACTTGCCCATTTTTGAAAGCTTAGATTTCTTTTGAAAGCTGCATTTAAAGTTGAATCAAACAAAAAAGGAAAGTGATGAATGCCCCTTCTCAATCTTGCTGAGGGAACTTTGAGATATTTTAGAGGTTACTGCTATGCACTGAAGCCATGTACTTCTTTTCTCCTGGAAGAGGCAGGGTATTTCTTGAAGGCGCCAGGTCACAGCAGTAAGTTACTTATTATTTCAGTCACAGTGTTATTTTTTAACAGCATAAAGCATAACCATTTGTTCTTTTTACATCCTATTTACCTATCTTCTGATACTGCATGTGTTTTGTTTCCATTTATTGCCTCTAAAAGGCCACTAAGCTACGTGGAATTCACTTTTAAAGTTTGCTTGTGTGCAATACCATACAACTTGGTTGTTTTGTGATGGTTTGCTGTTTGCTGTGACTGACATGGCTGCAAGATGGATGTGTACAAATGAGGAAAAGCTCATTACATATGGAACAACTGAGTAAGTAAGAAAATGACTCAAAGGCAAGGAGCAATTTTGTATGTCACCATTGTGACAGTGAGCAATTTATATTTTGGGGATTTTGAGTATCATCTTGTGTGTCTGTTACCTGGTATCTGTTCCTCAAGTCACATGTTGTGAAGGAATCTACATATGTCGCTGCCTGACTGATAAAATCAATGTGTCTGGACATTTTAACAGTAATACATTATTCTGATTTGGTAGTATTTTACAACTATCTTGAATTTTGCTTTTGAAAACTGAGCAACAGCATGTCGCCATGCTGAGCATGGGAAGTTAGACACAATGACTGCTAAGCATCTTTTACTTTGACTATTCTGCCTGGTTATATCAGATCTGATCACATCTAAATCTGTACACCCTGCGGTTGTGTGCCATTCAGTTTTGAGCTCTTGTTGTCTTTTGTATTCTATGTTTGTAGAAGAAAACATTTTATAAAGGTGCCTATGACTGCTGAGGGCCAAGTTGTGAAACTACAGGTGTGCTCTGTGTTAAATGCCCACCAGCTTCCCACATTACTTTGAAGTCAAATTTTCAAGAGTCTGAGAATTTTTTATGGCTTGAATATTTGTGTCTAAGGATTGTGTGTTTTGTTCTCTTTTTTGTTTGGGTATAGTTCTGTAGCTTTGTTTCTGTTTCAGGCCAAGATCAGAAGAAGAATGGAGGGTTGATTCCTCCCTTCCCCCAAAAAAAGGAGCTAATGAAGTGTCTGCCTGCCCCACAAAAATAAAGCCATCCAAATTTGTGGCATCTGAAACAAGTGTGACCTCAGGTGGCATTCCACAAATGGAATACATCCATTTGTGACAGCATGTTGAGACCTGAATTTTGGTGCACTTGCCACAAAATGGCAAGTGGATTGTACTTACTTTGCATTGGGGGATTTGGTTTAGTTACTTAAAATCTTAACTGAAATATCAGAATTGAAACAATCAATTTATTTACCACAGTATTGGTTTATTACATGATTGGGTGGCAGAACAAGATCTGGATATTTAAAGAAACTGGAAAAAAGTATAAGTCTCCTCATCAGTGGGTTTTATTATAAAAGGGGTCTTTGGTTAACATTGGCAACTTGTACTTCCCCCTCTCATGAAGGTCTTGAAGCAGAAATGAGGCATTATCAAATAGATTTTATTTCAAGCTGAAATGTTTTAGAATAAAGTATAATAGCATTGTTGAATTAAGTCAATAACTAATATGATTATCATTTCGTGCTTAGCCAAATTTGGTAACTTTTCCGCTAGGTTTGACTTTGAATTGTGCATTTGTCCAAGTATTTTGTATTTCGTTTGTTTTTCTTGTCTGTCACTTCTTCATCCACCTGAGATGTTTATCTTATCGCTTTGTTTTTAATGTACCCAAGGGAAAAATAATGTAGGCTACTAGCCTTGTATAAAAGCATGACTGATGGATCTGTATAAGCTTGCAAAATGTTAGAGTGCTTTCAGGAATACATCTGAAATTGGAGTTTAACAGCTCAACCGTAACTCATTCTCCAGGTATTGATGGAGTCTCAAATCAGAATTTAGTGGTGCATATTTTTTTTACAGTTAAAACTACAATATTCAGGTACAAGAGTGCAAATTAAAGATTGAGTTTGAGTTCAGTTTCTGCCTGTGGTAGAACAGATTTTTTTTCATGCTGGATTAAACTTCAAAAACTATCAGGCTGAGAAGGAAATTTGCCTGCTGGTGCAGGTAGTGTGGATCAGTGAGCAGTACTAAGTTCATTTAAGTGGGAGACTACTTTCCTGGAGGCTAATCCAGTTCAGCTGAATGTGAACTGTCTGAGGACCATTGCAGGCCTTATCTTTTGATCAAATTCTTTGGTTTTGCTTCCTGAAAAATACATGTAGTTCCTACTCAGTTTCAAAAACCTTCACAGAATACTTGAGGATAGTATTTGAGAAAATGAACTTTGAATAGCAGATGGTATCACATCTATGATGAAGTATCTATTTCAGTGGACAAGGAAGAGCTACAGACATCATCTGTCTGAACTTCTGCAAAATCTCTGACACAGTCTCCCACAACGTCCTTCTCTCTAAATTCAATGAGGGGACTGGTAGATGGATAAGAACGTGTTTGGACAGTTGCTTCTGGAGGCTAGTGGTCAATGGCTTAAGAGTCCTGATGGGCATCAGTGACAAGTGGTGTCCCTCAAGAGTCTGTGTTTGGATCAGTGATAATTAATATCTTCATCAATGACAGAGACAAAGTGATCAAGTGAACCCTTGGAAAATTTGCAGATGACACCAAGCTGGGTGTTGCAGTTAACACACTTGAAGGATGGGATGCAATCCAGAGGGACTTGAGAAATGGGCCCATGGGGATATCATGTGGCTTATTTAGACCAAGTGCAAGTTTCTGCACCTGGATCAGGGCAGCCTCCTGTATCCATACAGGCTGGGGATGATCAGATTGAGAGCAGCCCTGTTGAGAAGGACTTGGGGCTGCTGGGGCATGAGAAACTGGACATGAGCTGGCAATGTGCACTGGCATTCCAGAAAGCCTCATGTTCTGGGCTGCATCAAAAGCAGTGTAGCCAGCAGACCAGGGCAGGTGATTTTACCTCTCTCTTCTGTTCTCATGAGACTCTACCTGGAGTGTGACATCCAACTCTGAGGTCCCCAGTATGGGAAGGACTTTGACCTGTTGGAGTGAGTCCTGAAGAGAGCCACCAAAGTGATTAGCAGGAGAACCTCTCCTATGAAGAAAGGCTGAGAGAATCAGGTCTGTTCAGCCTGAAAAAGAGAACGCTTCATGGTGTGTGTCCTTTCATTATGTAGAGAGAGCTTTCAAGAAAGCTAGAGAGGGACTTGTGGTAAGAGCATGTAGTGATAGGACAAGGGGGAAGGCTTTTGGTTTAAGTGAAAGTAGGTTTGGATTAGGTATTAGAAGAAATCCTGTACTGTGAGGATGCCCAGAGGATTTGTGGATCCCCTGTCCCTGTAAGTCTTCAAGGCCAGGTTGAGTGGGGCTTTCAGCAAGCTGGTTTAGTGGAAGGTGCCTCTGTCCATGGCGGATGGGGTTGGAACTAGATGATCTTTATGGTCCCTTCCAACCCAAACCATTCTATGGTGTTCCTCAAAGCTATAGTCCCGTGTCTTACTGTCAGCTACAGTTCTGATAGCCCCCTTAGACTATAATCTGTAGTTATTAAGGTGAATGAGAGCTTGTTTTCTGGCTCTAAAAGGACTGGTATAACATGGCTTGTGACAATATGGCTAAACCTCTGTGAACAGTTTGGCTTTATCCATGCTGTCTATTTGGAACAGCCATGGCTTAAGTTATCTCCTGGACCACAGTCAGGGCATTGCCTGAGAGAGTGCTAGTTGGTAAGGGTCAAAGCTCTGCTGGAGGCTGTATTTCTTAATCACTGTGGATGATTATGGACAGTGACTGAGTTAGTGGCCTGATCCTACTGAGTTTAGTAAGTTAGGTGTAGTAACAAACCCTGTGTAAAGACCATGTTGGAATCTCTGTGTTAAAATAATCTGCTAAAGGTAAAGTTAGTAAGTGTACACAGGAGAGGTCATATAGGAATGATTCCCAGTTTACAGATAAGATTCGGTTAATTGTTTTTTTTGTATTTATAAGCTTAACATTGTGTGGGATATTTTCCCTTGATCAGAACAAAAACTTACAAGTATCCACACTGTCTTTAGATGGTTCCTGTGTACAAGTGTGTAGTGTACAGATTATTACTGTAGCATGGTTGGGGGACAGAGAGCATCTTTTACCTCTGAGCATTTCCAGCTTTTCTGCAGGTGGTCAGTGATGGAATTGAGTGTACAGAAGGTGTGCCAATCTAACCCCTGGGTGGACAGGTGTTGCTTTGAGACTTTACTCTCTTTATTCAGGAATTGGTGTGTGAAAGGAATGTTTCCAAAAGGTTTATCTAGTAGTGCATTTCTGAGAAGAGAAGCTTATCTTTTCCAGACAGCAACTGCAGGTCTGCTTTTCCAAGGAGTAGGTGGCTGATGGGTACCTTGCAGCTCCTGGCAAGCTCTGAAGTCTCACATTAACTACTACATGGCAACAAAATATCCAACAAGTGACATTATGTCATATGGTTTAGATGTATGACATTTTTAATGGATAAGAAAAGTAGCTGAACTTCTTAGACTTCTGTTTTCTCCCTAGGTGTATTTCATGACTGTGTCTTACTGTATTAGTTTGATAAACTTTTTTAAACTATTTGTTGCTTCTTTTCTGTTGCCAGTTTGTAAGGAGCCCTGATATCACTTTAATACAATAGAAATTACAAAAATAGAAGGAGTGACTGCATGATAAATGTCACTCTTGCTTATACTGGATGATTTTCAGGAAACAGATTTGTGCCAAATTACGGTGTTTTAATGATGAAAGGTACTAATATTTTCTGACGAAATTACTTATTTGCAGGAAGCACTCAGTTCTTGAAGCCACCTGAGTCTAGATGAATCATGGAATAGTTTGGGTAAATGTCATGTAGTCATTCATATGTGCTAAAGAGTTAGAGGGGGTAGGGCTTATTTTTGTCCTTTAAATTCAGCACTGCTTGGTGGACGGATTGCACATACGAAATCCAGTGTGTTTGTTGACTGTCTCAGCTTCTGCAGGTATCAGCCAGAGTACAGGAAGAAAGTGTTGCAGGGGTCATGTCCATGAGAAGTGCTTTGTTACTAGAGTTCTCCAAGGTGAAGTGTTTGGTAGCTTCTGTAAAGGCATTAAGTTTAGCACAAAACCAACTGGGGATAAGCTTAGACTTTCTTTAGTAGTGACACATGGCAGAACTGATCAGTTTATTTGTTCACAGTTTACTGTTTAAAAACTCTGAGTGGTATATTTTGTTTAAAAAGTGTGGGAGAGTGCCAAAGAGTGGAGAATGGGGCTGATAAGGAGGGCAGGAGAGGTAAGCAGGGGTAGTGCAGCAGGAGTGCAGGCTGGGAGGGCAGAGTGAAGGCCAAAGAAGTTTAATGGAGATGAGAAGAAAAAGCTTCTCACAAGGAATCAGAGACTGAGTAGGGTTGCTTCAATTCAGGGAGGCACTGAAGACAAATGATTTGGAAAGTAAGGTTGGTTGAAAGAGACAGTTGCTTTCCTCAGTGGTATTTTCAGGGAAATTCCATAGCACCTTGCATATCTTCAGTTTAGGTTTTATGATCTGAGAAACTGCAGCAATAACGAGTAAGGGGAGGTTGTAAGTTTAGGTGACTGCATCTCCATCATTCCTCTTCGTTTAATAAGTTGGGTATTACATTGCTTACATTCCAGTCTGAGATGCTTATTTGAAAAGGATTGCTTATAAAAGATGGTATTTTAACTGCCCCTTCTTCTTAAGTAATTGTGCGTAGTTTATTGATCCTTCTTATATATAATGATACGTATTATTTTTAGTGGTTCTTGTGTAGATTATTCTTTTCCCAGAGTGCAGTTATCTTTTTTATTGAAAGATACCTTATTGTGTGACTGGTCTCACTGATTTCACCTGAATCACTTAGTTAAGAATTATATATGCATGGACCAAAGGGATTTGTTTCAGTTTATTGAGAATAAGGTTTTGTATTTCTTTAATGATAAAAGGACGTAGTTTGATTGCTGTGCTGTTAGTACTGAAAACTTGGTATAGATCTCATTCTAGCTCTCAAGGATGCTGCTTTTTAGAATTCTTATCAACAATTGGCTAATGCCATTTCTGTTTTTCTCCATAGGCAATGTTCAGTCTCTGCATGGTAGAGAGTGAAGCTGATGAGGTGAATTTACATGGTGTCACAAGCCTTGGTTTAAAACAAGCACTGGACTTTGCATATACTGGACAGGTATTGTACAGTTCTTCCAATTAAGTTAGACAATCAAAACCAACTGCAATAAAAACTGAGTATGACCCTTTTAGAGGTACTAGAAAATATTTTTCTTGTACACTAATCAGTACAAGGTATTTTGATTTAACAGGTCTTAGTTTTCTTATACTATGGTGGATTTTTTCTTTAGAAGGATTGTTTAATGAAAACACTGCTTTAAAGTGCATCGTTGCCAGGTAGGGAACCATGTAGGACTTGCATGCCCTTTTTATGGTTTCCTGACTATTCATAAAATCTTAATGTGAATTGAATCTGCATGCTAAATTAAATGTAAAGGAAAGTGTTTTCCTAATAATAAATATTTATAAACTCTGCTGTGTTTGATAAATTATATAATTGAGGGGAAAAGTAGTCTCTTACTCTTTGGACAGACGCAATCGAGGCATCTTTGTAAATGCTTATAGGTCCTATACATCTTCATTGTGGCCCTCTTTATGATGACAGCTTAGGTATCACATTATGGTACTTCAGAAAATGCAGAGTGGTCCTCCTTTTCCCTCTGTCCCTTGCCAAAAAGTTAAAAAAAAAAGCCAAACCCAAAAAAATGGAAAAAAAGAAGTATCTGTGACCTGTTGTATTTCTGCACTGTATGCTTGGAGAGTGTTGCTGTGTGACTTTGTCTCAGTTCAGAGTTCATGGATAGTGAGCTCAGAACACCCAGCTATTTTTGCTTTGGACTCTAAAATTGTAGATAACAAAACTATTTCTAGAATATTGCTACAGCAGTTGAGTCCATTGACGTATTATTGACGTTTATTAGTTAATTTTGAAAAGGAAGGCTTAAATCCATATTATATTATTCTGAAGAGTTGTTGAGTTATAAAAATTTAAGACATCTGTTCGGTTGAGTATATGGCCTTATGTGGGTCTTTTGGGTATTTTTTGTTTTTCTTTTTTAAAGGAAATGAAATAGAAATAAGGAAAAAAAAATGCCTGTTTTAAAGGAGCTATTTTTGTTACCAGCCCAGAAAACAGTTATGCTTTAGCATTGGTCTTAGAGACTAACATTTGAATTTCTTTGAAAATATTTGAACTTATGCTGTTTTGGAAAACGTAACTTACTCAAAGATTTCTTTGATATAAATGATAAACAGAGATGCCATACTATATTAGTGAATTAGCTGAAGATCTCAGTACATGACTTGTCATTGGTATGCTTTTTTTTCTTTCAGTTGAAAGTTTTTAATAAAGATTGAATGTCTTTGATAAAAATGAGAATGTTAGGTACCTGTATCATCATCTTAGTAATTTAAAACTATAGGTCAAGAGAAAACTCTTGTTAAATGAAAGTATCTTTTGAGAAAACAGGTTGGAATTTATTTCTATCTAACCTATCCTGTCTGCTGTGCTTAGAGGTATTCCCCATCTTTCTGCAAAATTCAAAGTCTAACAAACCTGTGTAAAATACATTGAGAACCTTTAAAAGGATGGATATGGTTTTTAAGTAACCCAGCAAGTGATCCCATGTTGCTTTCAGGAGAGTATCCTCTGATCCCTAGGAAATATGTGCCTTCTCTCCTTGGCCCTTTAGAGACTTTTGAGCCTTTAATTTTCAGGCATAACCTACTTTGAATAAATGAGTGGGTTTCCTGAGTTAAATATAGATGTGCATGTATGTACAGTTGCTCATACATATAAGTGGTTATAAGGCGAAGTTTGCTCTGTTGTGCCTATCAGATACACCAAGTGCTACTTTGAAGTACAGACAAATGAGAAGGATTCTGTAGGAGTTCTCTTGTAAAGATGCCTTTGAAGCACAACTCAGTGAAATGTGGGTCTGAGAATTAACAGTGTCTCGTTTCCCTTTCATCCTTGAAATTCTCTTCTGGCACTGTGTTTGTATGTATTGAACATTGTGGACTGACTCAGACTGACAGAGTCTGGGTGAGCATTTCAAGGTAGTGAGTGGGAGTAATCCACAAAGTGTATTAATAAATAACTGGATTACTGCAAGCTTACATCAGAGAGTTCTGAAAACAGGATTGTCTTTAGCTTGGTTTTGCAAATGCTTCCTGTTTTAGAAAACAAACAAAATATTTCTTAGTGATCCAAAAGTCACTCGTGGCAAATACAACCTTATATTGCTCTGAAAACGTGGGTATCAAGATGTGATCTGAAATGCCTCTTAAAAGTGAAAACCATGAACTTTCTCTCTTCTTTTTCTTTAATCATATTTGGCCAAAATGTTCTTTCAAAAAATTGGTATTTCTTTAGGTAACACTGTGGAACTCTCTAAAATATCTGTGTCTAAACAGATAGGTAATTAGCTGCAGCTTTCTTCTTTAATATACTACACTTACATTTGACACATTACACTTCAAATTGAGCGCAACTTTCTGTGTAAAATAATATACTGGAGACATCTGGTGGAAATATTGGATATTGCATGACAGCAATACTTGATGTGTGCAGTTTTTGAAAGTTATTAAAATGAAGAAATTTAATTTTTAGGATAACCATGAAATCTGAAATGAAACTCTGTCATCCTTGCCTTTTTTTGTTTATTTGAAATCTTCCTGCAGACTTAAAATACAGTCTTCATCTTCCCATCTGCTTAGTCAGACTGTACCTTATTGTAATTACCATTAAAAATGTTTTGCTTGTGAGGGAAAATGGATTGTTCAGAAGAAAAGAATGTTTTAACACTCAAGTATCAATAATATAATTCCAACTGAATCTGTTACTGTGGTGCTTAATCATTAGAAAGAAAGAAATTTTGGTACAGAAATAAAAACTGTCAAAAGGAATGACCGTAGACTTTGATTTTGTTCTTTGCATGTATGTTCTCAGTAATCCTTTGATAATACAATCTTTGGCAAAAAATGTCTTAGATGAAGCTTATCTTGTCTGTAGGCGTTTTACTGTGCAATCCCCACATTCAGAATTCAGAGATACAACTGCTTTCCTGTTGTAGCTGACCCTTTTCCAGTTGTAATTGCCATATCCTTTCTTCACAAACAATCTTTAAGGTCATTCTCTCTTTTACTTCATAGCTGGCAGCAGTAAGGCCAGGCCAGAGTCTCAGTGAGTAGATTACTCACCCTTTTTTCTCACAAGGGCATTTTGCAAGTATCAGATGTGCCTTGGAAGAGACATGGATGAAGTACAATCAATTTATGAACTATATGTGTTGGAATACTCATATAGAGAAATATTTCTTGGCACAGAGTTGGGAGCTCACAGTCCCTGCTGTCAAAATAAGAGCCTTAACCACTGTGTCAGAGACTTCTGGGCATTGTTGTCTACTCTTTTTGACTACCTCTTCTAAATTTTAACTCATTCGTTAGCAAGAGACATAATCTTATTTGGAGGAATGGGATAGCCACTAAATAAGCTAGTGTCGTTGACTGACAAGTCAGAGGAACACTGGCTTTAATTTGCAGTGGATGATTGTGATCCTAATTCAACAAAAATGCAAATACAGAGTCCCATGCATACTGAAATGTTTCAGGCTGGGATCTTTCTTCTTTGTAATTATGTTCCATCATATGTCTTTGATTTATGGTAACAAATATTTTACATTTAGATAGAATTTTATTTGAGGACCTCAAAACGTATTACAGAAGCAAATAATCACTGCCCTTACTTTGTTGTGCCACAGGCAGGAAATTATTTTGGGAGAAAACAACTTGCCAAAGATAGCACAGCACACTAGTGGATTTCTTAGTGCTTAATACCACCTTCTCCTGACTAAGTCCTGTTTTAACTAACTGGCTGATCTGTTTTCTTTTTGCCTTAAACTCTAATATTTTGTTTCTGTATTAATCGAAATTAAGTCTTCTTAAAGTTGTAATATTATCCTGAATTAGCAAAGCTGAAATGAAAGAATTAGTGAGGAAGCCCTTATAGTGAGGCTTTTTATGTTCAGCTCTTTCTCTCAAAATGAATTTTGGGGTAATTTGTCCTGTGATAACCTTCTTAGCCCAAGATTAACACAGCCTTACTTCCTACCTATGGCATGTTGAAATGTTTCCTTTTAATAAAAGCCACGTATGAAGTTACATTTATAATGATTCAAAAATAGGCTTTAAACTTTGTTATTAGCATATGTAACAGGTTTTCTTTTACTTACAAAATGCTAATGTAGCAGCCGTCTTTTGCCAGTTACAAATCCAAAACTTCATTTTATTTTCAGGTATATTGCTCCCAGTATTACTTTAATGCATTATCCATGTGAGTCCTACTTAACTATTGCCTTTACTTTGTATTCAGTTAGTTTGAAACCTGTCATCCTGTTAACAGCTATTATCCCTTTACCAAACAGGTTTCAGGAACTGGTAGAGTACCCTCTGGTGATTTTTCAAATTCATGCACACAAACCTCTGATAAGTTAAAGTATTATGTTACAGCTCCTTTGTGATATTGTTCTTTCACCTTAGTAATTTCTTTAACAAAAACCGCAAAAGAGTAAAAGATCTTAGATAGTAAAGAAATAGTAAAAATAATTATTAATTTTAAGTACAACTATTTGTCCTTATAATTGCTTTGATTTCTTTATAGAATCTTGGCTTTCATCTCTTGTCAACTCATCTGATGTTGAAAGTTTTTCTAGTGGTCAACCAGTGTTTTATCTGCCATTTTTAGTTAAGGCCAGGGTAAGGCAGCTGTCAATATCTTAGTGCCTCTTACTGTGTTAATCCTCTCTCTCTTGTGGATGGAGGTGTATTGCAAAGCTGTATTGTGATAGTTGATTTTCTTGAGTAAGTGACCTACTGCATCCTGTGCACAGCAGTTCCACTGGCTACCTTTTGATTAAAATGAATCAATTAAACTGCCTGCTGTCCCTAGCAGAAATGACTTCAGCTATCCTTGCTCTTTTCTGCTGGGAGCAATATGCCAAAGTCATGGATAACTGAATACAACAGGTCTGTGTCTTACTGTAAACACTTAACACCATTTTTCAATGCAATTTCAAAGCAAAAAAATATTAATTTGCTAGTTAGATTTGGGAATTTCCTTTTTTACTTCACTCAGGAGGATAATCTTGCTTCTGTAGCTAGTGTTAGGTTACACCTACTAGATCCTAGGTTCACTGTTCAGCTACAGATTGCCTAAAAAGCTTAGACTAATACAGAACTTTAAATTACTTGCTTTATGCAATTTATTGTAGAGAAATATTTCAGTTTATTTTCTCTGGACAGGAATTAAGCTAGGGACAAGACAGCTTTTCTAGTGCTAGAAGTGATTAAAGTAGTGAAACATCTTCCCAAAGGATAGTGAATTTCCTTGGAGTCTTACTTACCCAAATCCTCTTTAATTATAATACTGGCTCTTCATAGTGGTGTGAAGCTATGTCAGGGAGAGTTCAGGCTGGACATAATGAAAAGGTGGCAGGAACAGGCTCCCTGGGGAAGTGATCATGGCACCAACCTTGTCAGAGTTCAAAGAATGTGTTTAGTTTTGGATAGTCCTGCAAAGAGCAGGGAGATAGGACTTGATGATCTTTATGGGTGCCTTCCAAATTGAAATATTCTATGATTTTAGCCTGTATATGCTCTGCATTTAGCACAGATTTTCTGCTAGTTTTCTGGAAAAATATTATTGCATGTAGCAGAGAGATGCTGGTTGTGATTCTTTCTGGCATTGCCTAATGAGACATCTGGATTTTGTAGCGAGTGCTATCAAGCATTACCTACCAGGGCTTTGGGCAGGTGCCTGCAGGGGACTAGAATATTCTTTCCCTTCTCTGTTTTTTGAAGCAGCACTTGTCAATGTGTGAAGAGCTCAGTATTCAACTGAATCTTGAATGAAGAAGGAGACAGGCAGCAGTGCTATTTGGTTGAGTGTGAAATGCGGTCTAAATTTCTTTAAAAGAAAAGTTAAGGTGTTTGATTGCTCTCAAGCACACAGAATGATCTCCCATCAGGCAAAAACAAGTAATACTTTTATTTAATGCTTGTTTTGTTTGAAATGCTGATAACTATAAGTGGAATCAAGGAGGAATTTTCTTTTTCATCAGAGTGTCAGGAATCTTAGAATGTTTTTTCCTGTTTTCTGTGTTAAATTCCATACAGTTTACTTTCTAGAATTTTCTGACATGGCACTGCATTTTCCTTACTGAACCATAATACTGGTTTATTTTTAATGCGAATCATGCCACCGTCTCACCTTTCCATTGTCCCACAAATGGCTGTATGGAAATGAGAAAAATACGGTGGATCAATGAGTAGCTAGAATGAAGGTGATAAAAGTGCATCTTCAATCTCTCCATCTTTGTCTGGGTGTGCAGTTTAGCCTTCTTGGGCTTAAAGTAGCTGTTGTTTAGTGTCTTTAAAAGTGTATGGATGAAATATAGTGGCGGTAATATTCAGAGAATAGATTAAATGTTCTAATTGTTCTTTTCAGATATAAACCTCATAAGACTCCACAGATGTGATAGTTAATCTGATCTTACCTTCTCCCTCAGGCTGTAAATTACTTTGTTGGAAAGGACAGTTTAAGGAGTTTCCTTCTCATTCTTTTTTGGCCTTTACTGCCCTCTTTGTCCTGACCTTACAATTTTTTTTTTTTGTTTTTTGTTGGCTTTTACTGCTTTGTTGGTTGTAGGGGGGTGCAGGAGGTGTTAAAAGAGTAGGAGGGCATTTTTGTTCTGGACAGTGGGGAGGTGAGGCCTGAGTAGTTGTCCTTGGGAAAGGTTGGTGTTTCATATAGGGATCCCAAAGAAGATTGAAGATAGAGGCAAGATATATGATAGTCGTTAAGCTTTTTGCATGCTTACTCATAGTCCTAAGGTGTTGTAGGTGATGCAGGTTGAGTTGGGAAAGGAAGAGAGAAATCTTGAGGTAAGAGGGAATGAATTCTAGTTTTAAACTGCTGGCCAGAGTGTAAGCATACAGGGCGGGATGTTAACGCCCACCTGTATCTGTAACCATGGGGATGGTCCTAAAATTCCCTTTTCTGCTGCAGAATTGTGCTTTACAAGCTCAGGTTTAGTTTACCATTTTCCAGTTCTTGCATTTGCAGAGAAGCTGTCTGCAATATATCAACAAAGCATAAGTGGATAAGTTTCCATACAGATTTAAATTTTATGTCTAAGAATAGTAGATCTAAGAAATTGTATAATCTGCCTTTCTGGATCTTGTGAACTCAGCATTTTGTTACAAACAGCCAATTTTTGCATTGCTTCAATCCCTTGGCCTATGGATCTGACCACAGTAGGGACTGGACTATATTTGGTGCATCCTCTCTGAAGGGTTTGTGGCATGATGGAGAGCAGAACAGCTGCTTTGAAGAACAGGTTTCCTGTTTGAAAACAGTCATTGTAAGAGAAAAGCAGTGTGTCAATAGAGATTCGTTTGAAAATGAGTGGTATGTCAGGCTTGATACTTAGGAAAGAAAGTTTCTCATGTATCGGCAATATCTGCCCTGTTGTATACATGGAGAAGGTTCTTAAGGTGATTTTCTTGGGTACCATCATATGCCAGAGAGAAGCTGAGAGTATAATGAAAATTAACCCTTAGAAATGAGGGTTGAATAGAGGGGTGACTGTAAAATGCAGCCAGGTGCAATACCTGAACTACATCTAAGTAATGTGAAAACAGTACAGGAGCCAGTCTTAATACAGCCTGTGTCATACAAAGGCACATTCTTCACTGGTGAAGATTGTAGTTTTTGTCTGAATTTGGTGGTTCCAAATTACTCTGCCCCAGTAACTATGCCTCATAGCCCTTGGGTTGAGGATGGATTGCAGAAAATGGCTAGGCTTCTCTCTGTTTTCCAAACTAAAATTGTAGGATGAATTTTGAGGTTGGGAATCTAAAAGTAGACCTTAGTTTCACTCTCCTTAAGTTGCAATAAGCATCTCTTTGTAGACCTCAGAGCTGCTGTTTTGAGAGTTAGACAAGCAGAGTAGAGTCAGTCACTGTGTGTACATATGGTGTGCATATGGTGGTATTTATGTGCATTTACTGTTAATATTCAGCTGGATGACATGGATAACATATAAACAGCTATGCTGGTAATTCATAAAAGTCAAGTAATTGCATTAGTGTATAAAAACTGAGAGGTGTGGAATAATTGTGAGTTACCCATTTCGGCAGAAGGAAGGCTTGCAATATTTTCTTTCTTCTTTACTTATCATTTTCTTTTCCTTGTGGATTTCCCCAGCATGCAGTTTCCTGATGGTGAACATTTGGCATAGATAAATTAGTATTTTTGCCTATATCCAAATGAGTATTGAATGCAAGTTTGGATAGTTCCATTTAAGGCGAAGTTTTGTGAAGAGATGAGCCAGACATTCCTCAGTTATCTTGGGAAACACAAAAGTGAATCTGTTTTCTTAGTAGCATATATCTTGCATGGTATAGGAAGGCTGTAAGAAATGGAAGAACATGTAAGAAATACATCTGCCACCTTGAAATGAACTTCTGTGCAAATCATTTCTAGACAATAGTCAGCCACCGTCTTGCCTCTTTTACTACTTCTCATCTCATAATGCTACTAGTATTATTTGTAAATGGATTGCTGTAGGTTTAAATAATATGAAAACATTAATATTATCACAGTTAAATATAGTTTGTCTACACGTACCTAGTAGTAATCTGCTTAGGATTCTGTTTCTCTGGCTGCCGCTTAGTAAGCAATGTGCCATAGGATGGCAACTTCCTTGGTGTCAATCATGTCTGAATGAGAAACACTGCAAGGAATATGCCAGCTTGTTTAGTCAGTCTGACCTTGGGTTCTCACTTGAAAATACTTGACAGTGATGTGCTTTTGTTTCGTTTGTTGGTTTAATAGCCATCTCTGTTGGAGATGTTTTTGTAGCTGAAATCCATTCTAAGTTTCCATTGAACTATCTCTCACCCTGCGTTGCAACCTCAGTAGTACCAGCCAAAAACCTGGACTGTGCTGGACCTGATTCTCATTTACATTAAGATCCTTGCATGTCTTTCTGGCTAGATAAAGAGCCTTCATATTTTATATTATAGGTAAATGACATACAATGTTCACTTAAAAACTAATATTAATAAATATAGTTATTTGCGCAAGCATTGAGGATGTCATAAACTGCCAGAACTCAATGTAAATGGGTTCTTCATATAGACAAGGATCAATCCTTGTCTCCTCCTAATATATCCATTATGTTGGAGATATTTAGTGGTTTTGCTTAAAGAAATGCATACATGCTTTTTCATTTCCCTCAAGAATAGTTAAATTACAAAAGATGCAACTGTGTATCTTTCCTTTTGTTTTCTGTCTTCCTTATTCCACTGCACTTGAGGTATACGAATGATGCTATGAGATAAAACTGAACTGTGTGGGTGGAAGAAAAAGGATCTGAAAGCAAGCTTTACTTCCCTGTGGAGCAGTGAGAGACTGACCTCGTGTGGTGTGAAACCAAAGTTGCCAGGGGAAGTACAAGGATAAAATTGAATAAACTGAGCATCTTTGAAAAATTAATTTTTCTCGTGTATTTCTGATTTTTTTTTTAAATGTTGCACAACTTAAAAAATTTTAGTCTGGATAGTTTGTAGTCTGACTGCTAATAAGAAGTTGACTAGTGTCCATATTCCCAAAGACATTTTTTGTATCCCAAAAGGGATGCTCTGACAAGCTGAACCCAAGACAGCAGTCTAGGAGCTGTGGCCCAATTATCCTTACTGCTGCCTGTACATGATTTTAATTGAAATGAGTAGGAGTTTCATGTGAGCAAGTAACTGAATAATCAGTCTTGGTTTCTAAGCCCTTTCTGGCACTTCCCCAGCAACATGCTCGTTGTGCCTTCAGAGCCCTGCTCTGTAAAATGAAGACAGTGGTTAGGAAAATTATAAAGTGACACCATGCAGAATAGGCAGGGTGTTCCTAGTCTATATATGTTTTACATGCAGGAATAATATTAATAGTGGAGACTTCTGAGTCAGTTCTGTTGACCTGATTCATCAGTATATATGGAAGGATCTAAGTATACAGATAACAAAAGGAGGTTGTTTTGAAAAGTCTCCTTCTTAAGCAAACTTTTGGTTTCAAAGGATTTAGGGAGTAGTGTGACTTAGGGACTCTCACAGGAAACAAAACTAAAAAAAGTTT
This sequence comes from Pardalotus punctatus, assembly GCA_013400915.1. Classification (NCBI taxonomy): domain Eukaryota; kingdom Metazoa; phylum Chordata; class Aves; order Passeriformes; family Pardalotidae; genus Pardalotus; species Pardalotus punctatus. The sequence goes on along the minus strand of VZTX01019306.1, from coordinate 648,443 downwards.
AAAAATCCTTTGGGAAATTCAGATGAACTTTAAAAACTCTGTCCCTGTTTTGCAAAGACTTCTCTATATGCTTAATTGTATTGTTTCTGTTCTTTATGTTGACTCAAATGTCTGAAATAACAGAGGCCTTTAGTGTTTTCTACAAGTACTCTGAATACATCTGCCAGCTGACAAACCTTCCATTTTCTTCTTTACAGATCCTCTTGGAACCAGGAGTGATACAGGATGTCCTAGCAGCTGGGAGTCATTTGCAGCTGCTGGAGCTTCTCAGTTTATGTTCTCACTATCTCATTGAGGTGAGGCTTTTTGGCCTGATCAGCTGTTTCTGTTTGGTACACTTTTGTTTCAAGCTTAATTTCAGTAGGAGACTATTAGCGCAATACCTGGTGTAATTTAAAGGGCAGAACTGGATTTCAGGAGATCTGAATTTTGAGTGTAATTTGTGTTTCAGTTTATGGTAGATGCTTTATCCCTCCATCCATTTTGTCCATTTCATTCCTGAAAACAATGATGGTCAACTGATTAATATCAGCACATGGGACTTTGGTTCCCTCTTTTCCCAGGGAATTTGCTGCCTTCTACCTCAGAGTACCAGATGTGAAGATACTTCCCTATTGGGATCATGAGAATTGTGAAGAATTCAGATGTGTAATTCTGTGTTCTCAACAGAATATTCATGTGTATTCCAGGGCACTACTACCTCTCACTGAAGGAATAGGGCTTAGTATAATTGCACGTGATTCTCCACGGGCCTCATGCCCAAAATGCTGATGTCTTTATGAAACAAAAATTTGAGTTGCAGTGAGCTTTTTTTTTGTGCTTGGCTTGTGTAGGAAATGGCTTATGATGATAGCAAGAACATGGCTTTGATGGGTATCTGTGAAAAGCCTTCTAAAAATGAAATGGCAATAGCAGTTCTACAGAACTGTTTTCTCCTCTTGATAACTTTTTAGTACTGTTTCTGCGATTGGATGTGTTAACTGCATCTGGAGAATGCTTGGGCATGGAGATGCACATCAGCACAGTGCTCTTGGTATGCACTTGCCTTCCAACAGCGTAACTGCCTTTGAACAGTTGGAGTGTGCTTGGCAGCACGCTGAGCTACTGAGTACCAGGGCCATGCAGGATCTCGTGTTAACAACTTCAGGATGTACTTCAAGGCTCTGTGTCTTACAGAGAAAGAATCTGTTCTTGAGTGTTAGCCTTAGGAAACCCTTCAAAATGTATGTTCAGATAATAAGGTAGTATTAACTTGTGCATTACAAATTGATTAGAAAGTTAAAGGAGCTGGTAGAGTGCTGCAGTTGGTATAATTTTTATTTTCAGGAATGCAAGGAGGGATTTAATTTTTCTGAGAAAATAGACACGGGTTGTAATGGGAAGGGGCGGTTGGTTTGAGAAATAAGAACTGAGATGCTAAATAAGCCACAAAACCATCTGACCTACTAATTGTCAGGCAGGCATAGGAAGGGGTTACTGTAATGAGAAATAAGATATAAATCTAACACTGGTAGTCATATACAGTGTATTTTATGCTCCCCAGGCAAACCAGTCACTGTAAGTCTGTCTGCTCCTTATGTGGCTCTTACTTTGTCAGGAATTGAACTAAAGAGACTATTGCAGCAAAGAAACTACAGAAAATATTGAAGAGTGAGGAGAAGACTGAGTATTGTGCTCATGAAGCAGGGATGTGAGAGGGCTGTTAGAAAAGAGCAGCTATATGCTCAACATAAAGCCTTGCCCTAACTTTTTCTATTACCTATGTTGAATAGACTCTGGTATTTGTAGCTCTTCCCTCAGCACCATCTTAATACTTTTAAACTCAAGGCTGTTGCAGGGGAAAGACAGGAAACTACAGAGTTAGCAGTGCTTTGAATCTTGTCCTTAATGTGCAAGCTATAGTCAATTATTTAGGAATAGGTTGCCAATAAATTAAAAAATAAATCAACCCCAAAATTACAGTAGCCCTGTTAAAAACCCTGCACTCTGGAGTTAATAAACATTTTTTCCAAATTATTTTGTAATTAAGAGACCAGGAAAAGTTCTCTGGACATGACAGTCGTAGAAACCTTTAGGTTGGAAAAGCCCTTTTTATTTCCTCTCTTGTTTTAATTCCTTTCCTGTTAATGCTTTTCCTGTTGCTCTCATGTCTTTAGATGCATTTTGTGTCGTGAATTTTTTTGCATATTTTTTCTCTTTCTACAACTTAGAAGATGACCGTGTCTTTTATGAGTCATAGAAACCACAACTCTGTGGTCTGCAGTTGCTGTAGGATGTGTGAAAGATGGGAAAAAGCACTGATGTGCTCTGAGTAGTGTGCCAAGGTAGGACAACTGGAGCTACACTGTTGTAAAGATTAAGCGGAAGTGGGACCCAGTGCTCAGATTTACAGTAGTGGAGGTAGGGAATGAGGTAGTGGTTGAAGGATAGGGAAAAAAAGAGGAGAATATGTGTTAGAAAACAGTGAGCAGTGCTACTTCTGTAAACTCTTTTTGGATCAGGGTCTCATTGTAAAGGTTTGGAATCCGCATGCACATCTGTGGGGTGGCTGTAGCTTATATCATGTTGGGATTTAGGCTATATTCTTCTCTTTTTACTGTATTATTTTTTACCATATTCACCTCAGCCAGGTATACATGTAGACAGATTTGCAGTCTGAATAAGATCACAGTAGGAATTTACCTGTCTTGTTTGTTTTGTACAGTTGCAGTGCGTGCAAGTAATCAGCCTTGAGTAGTTGCTGTAAATCTTTCTAACAGAGGTCAACAAGGTACTGCACATTAAGACTGTGATATCTTTCAGGGTCCAAACTAATTAAATCAAATATCTGTTTATGTTGTACATACTATTGTGTGAGTTTAAAAAATACCTCTTGCCTTATTTTAGTATTATCTGCAAATAAAATCCAAGTAGTTAAAGAAGGCTTCCTTAAAGCCCCTTATCCTTGCTGCAGTTGGTAATTGGGGTTTCTTGTCACCCCACATGCTGTGATACAGATGCTGGAAAGGGAATAGTGCTTGCCCTTTCTCTTCGAATGAGTGTGCCAGAGTTCTTCATTTACAGTGCTACTGAATTACTTTCCTGCTGTTTCAAGTTGTTCAGATATCATGAACTTAGCTTAGTTTAGCCTAAATGCAGGAAATACAGTGTGTGGGATCTAGCTGTCATTTATTGCTGTATAATAATGACACAGAGTTTTAGCTTGTTAGGATTATCTTTAACTTCTGATTAGACCAAGCTTTTCCTGTATGAGTGCTGCTCTTATTTTTAGCACTTGTTCCAGCTGTTCTCTAGATATTCCAGCTTGTCAGTTTATTGGAACTGCCTTGAACAGTTTCATCTCTTCTTGATACTTTTATCTGGGACTGTAATAATTCCATGTATTTCAATAACGAGGGGGTTTTTTTGCTACAAATGCAGTTGGCACTGCCCATTCATGTATCTGTTTCAAGGCACGTTGGTAGTCTGTGAGGTTCCAAAGAATACTGTACTGATCTGATTCATCTAAGATGATTGCTGAAGTGTCTGGTTGTCAAAAATTACTTGTAGTGCACCAGGGACAGAATAATTTCCAGGCGATGATGACTTTTTATATTCACTGGTCTTTAAGGAATTTCCTTGTGGTTCTCTCAGAATAAATAAAATGTTATCTTGACTATGACAGATCGTCTTTCTTATAGACTAAACAGCTCAGAGGACTTTAATTTGTTGATGAATCTCAAAAAGATTTCTGCAACAAATTGTTTAAATTGCATTTATGGCAATTTTTTAAAGAGTTCTCAATCAAAGGAAAGACAGGGAAAAGGAGAGAGGAGCATTTTCTCCCCACCCTCAATTAAGTAATGCAATGGAGGTTTCCGACAACACTGCTAGTTTACTAAATGCCTTTTATCATCTATGATCTTCTCATTATCAAATGCTGTAGCATCTAATGTTGATTTGGTATTTTAATTTGAAGACTCATGCTCATTTTAGATTGATAATTCACTAATTTTTATTTTAAAACAGTGGTAAATCATATTTTCTCTGTTTGCAAACAAGAGAAATGCCCACGTATTACTTACTTTAGGTCTTAATTCCAGCTTTGTGTTGTGCAGCCTTCTCCCCCCCATCAGCATTGTCATGTCTTGAATTATGATTATTCCACAACCTCTGCTGTTTGGGGGTTTTGTTTCTAGCTTCATTTGTAGAGGGGGACTCTTTTGAAGCATGCTGATTTATTTTATTTGAGATACATACATATTCATGAATCCCTCATGTCATCTGCATAATTCTCAGGTACATTAAACATTGAAACAAGGCTTGTAAGCACACACATCAGTCTCAGGCTGAACAAACGGTAAGGCAATGCGATTTTTCTTAGCTGCTGCAGAGGCATGGGAGAGCTAAAGACTTGAACTTGGTGTGCCTTCAGTGGCACTGAGGTCTGTGATCACTCACACAGCATTTGGCTGCAGTGTGCACATCCAATTCTCTTAGATTCTTGTTTCCCAAGTTCCTCCTCCAGCTCTAGATCGATTGTCAGTTTTGGCTGAGGTTTTTTCACAGGAGGCTAATGCAGAGAGCTGCAGCCAATAGGCAAACTTTGAAATATAATGGGAATGGGTTATCTGAATCTTTTTTCCCTTTGAAAAAGGGACTGTATCTGTCATATAACATTGGAGAAAGCAAGAGAAAACTAGTTAAAGGCATTAAATGTAATGGACATCTGAGAATGGACTTTTTAAATGGAACTGTAGACAACATGGTATTAGTGTGTTTGTGATGACCTATTTTGCACTTTAAAGCTTGTGAATGTTTTTCTGAGGGATACATGACAACTTTATTCTCATGCAAGAGAATAAATGTGTTAAAACATTTATTCAGAACATAAAAATATTTGTTTCATAAGTAAGTCTGAGTTACATAACTGGTTGTAGATCTAAGAGGTTTTGTCTTTTTCCTCAACTGTTTGTGTATTCAGTACCAGAGAGCCACAAACTGCAAATTATTTCAACAATCAAAGGGTCTTAATAAGGAGGGAATGCTATTGAGAATATAAGTTTTTAATGGAATTTCCTTCTCCTGATCAACATCAGATCAGTATTGTGGGGATAGTAACTGGTTTTTAAACCAGAGGTTGATTTCCACTGGTATTCAGGGATCTGGGATATTGGACTGTCTGTAATTGAAATTTTAAAGCTAAGTGGTTTTTTTCCTGTATATTCTAAAGTATGGTATTGTTTTTTTCAGTGGAGTTCTAGGTATGTCCTGACTTACATTCAAGGTACAAGGGTGATAGTTGTGAGTGAGGGGTTTAGAAGTTGCAGAACAGTCCAAAGCAAAGTACTCATTTCTGAGAGGCAGGACGTGACATGACTGTTAGATAGCATTTATCCCTTTAATTTTCTGCTGCCAGGTCAGGCACTTTTTGTGAAGAACAAATTAAGTTTACATGCTGGACAGAGTCTGGGCTATCATTTATGTTAGGTTTATTGGTTGGACAGTGGCATAGTTTCAGTGCAGACTTATTTGAAGTGACTGCCCTCAGACTTAATGCTGGAAATGATTTCTTATTCTCACAGTACATAGGAGGAGCAGGTATAGAAGACATGAGCAGTGATGATCATGATTGCCCCTGAAGTTACTCTGACTTGTAAAAATTGTTCTTGGGATCATAAATGTTTTTGTGTCAAGTGAACTTGAAAGTTTGATGCCAATTTTCCCATTAGTTTTAAGTGCTTTAGGTTCCCTGCTAAATGGTAAATGTACCATATTCCTTTTTAGAAACTTCTTTACATTAAATGGAACTCTGCTACAGGTATATCTGCTTGCTTGCTACTGATGTCAGTCATGCCATCTTTAAAAAGAGATAATTTAAGCTCTCTTTAAGCTAAAAAGAAGATAACATTTAAGCTAGAAAGAAAAGAGTATTTCAGGTGAATGATTAAAAATAAGCCTAAACACAGCACTGTACAACAGCATTCAGCTGGAATTTCCTTGGAACTGCTTCTCTACTGTGTGGATTCTTATATACAAAAGCAGACAGTGAGCAGGATCAGACCTGGAATACAAAAGTAAGACTAATCAACTCACAAATTATAAAATAAGGCCTTCTGGAATAATTCATGGTAATAATTGAAGCAATCAAATTAACTTGGGTAGGGGCATTTGATTTTTAACCTTCTACTGCAATGGTCAGTTTAGGCATATAAAACAAATTTTTTTCATGGTGTACAAATGCCTAATGATCTGAATCCTTTCTTCTAATTTTAAACTATTTGAATGTGTTGTAGATTGAAATATGTTACTGTTTTTAAAAAGAAGAAGCTACAAATGAATTTTCATGTGGAATTAAAAGGAGGAGTGTGCATGGTTTATATTACGAGGGTAGGCCAGAGCTTCAAAGCTATTTATTTTTCTTAAACCCCACTTTTCCATTTGGAGCAGTGCCAGTGACAATCCCAACTTTCACTAAGATACACTCCTTCAGATATGAATTAATTCGTACACCAGAGATTGAGAGCATCACCTTTATATTGCTAGAAACCCCAGATCAGTTGGGATTTTAGCTCCTGGGTTTTTCATATGGAGCAAATTAAACTGCTGGAAAGAAAATCTAAAGGTCATCTAGCAACCAAGGCCTGCTTTTTTTAACTAATACTGCGTTTTTCATCTAAGTACATGCATCACACTTGGCACACTCCCCTAAATGCCCCAGAATTAGTCACCACCAGCCAACTTAAGTCTACCAGCTTTATCCTGTGGTGAAGTGACCTTCCCATGCTAAGAATACAAAGTAGACAAAAATAACGTTGTCTTATGTTTTTCTGGTTTTAAGTGTTATGCAACCAGTTGTTGCTGTGCTAGCCTGCTATTTTTTGAAGGAGCAAGTTTTGTCAGCTGTTGTTATTGATCTATTGACAGTCATTAGAAAAGTTCTTTTACAAAACTCAAAAATAAGTTGGGAAATTTTTCTCTGCTATCTCTTTAATATACTGATACATTACAGAGATAATTATATATGTGAAATGTGAATACACTACTGAGGATTCCAACTTAAAATGGGACTTGGGAAAAAATGACAGTGTTTTTCTCCATTTTTCATTTGGTGTCAGTGAGGAAAGTGGAAATATACCAAAGTGACAATACCCAGTTACTTTGAATCCCATTCTTACTGTAATCCACTTGCTGCTATTTACCTGCAATGTGAATTGAAACTGATGATGGATGTATAAAAAAAGTGATGCTGCAACACCTAGGTAACTGTTGCTGGCAAGATCAAAGCTCCCAAGCTGTCTAGGTAGTTGTATGGATACACATTGCCAGTCCTCTGCAGCAAAGTTACAGGAGAGGTCACAAGTTGGGAAGAGGCAGTTAGTGCTGTATGTACCATCTCTTTGCAGATTCTGTCAGGAAGGGCAAGCTGCTTCACTGTGTATTTCAAATAGGATCAGAGAAGCTGTATTGCTTCACAGTTTCCCTTCCTGCCCTTCTCTTGTTGTTGTTCTAGCTGGTGTGGCCTCCTTAGATGACCTTTCTGTCCATCAGTCGCTGAAAGGTTTCTGCTTCTGGAATCTTTCTAGTCTTTTTATAAAGCTATAAACAGGGCTGATGAATGCCAGAATGCTAAGTGTACAAAAGTCTTCTTTGGTTTTATTACCATCTGATCAATACTAATGTTTTATGTCCTCCCTTTCCCTCCTAGTCCCCAGTGTATCTTGCTTTAAATTCTTACGAGTTGAGGCAGTTTGGATGCATGAACCCTCAAAATGAACGTATTTGTAACTAGGTGGTGTAGCTATCCTTATCTGCTGGTGTTCTCAGCAACATGTCCACTTGGAAGTCTGGAAGGAAAATTTTGTTTATTACAAGAGGTGACACCGAGAAGGCAGAATGGCTGAACTGGACTTGAAATGAAGCAGTCGGAGCCTTTCCTCTCCGGTCCTGAGCAGTAGGTGGCAGTGTGAGTCCGTAACAGTTAGAGCGGAGGAATTCAAGCTAAAATCAGAAAAAATGAAAAGAAAAATTATTTATTTTTTCTCCGTATTAGTCTTCTGACCTAATCAGTAAAAAAGTCATTATTCACACAACACTGGGCAATATGCATTGTAATTTTTAACAAATAATAGGAAACTGTTAATGTTTTCACAGGAAATACAGTTCTGTCTCGTGCAGCAATGGTCATTTATCACTGCACTTTGTGAAATCACTCATTTGTTCTAATTTGAATGTAAATGACTCTAAGGTTTTACAAATAAGGTGACAGACTCACATAAATGTAATTGCAGGGTTCATCTCTCTCTTTTTATATATCACTCATTAAGTTATGAATTAAATACATCGTATTAAACCAGGGGCATGTCCAATGATGATATTGTAATGGCAAATTACTCTATGCTATTAGAGGTGTATTTTTTATTCATGGACATTAATTTGTCATTAAGCGGCATTAGTTTAGCACTTTTATGGGGAAGACGTGACCTGAAAGAGGAGACTTACCGCTCTAATGTGAAAGACCAGAATAGGCACCAGACACAGAGAGGGTTTTTTTTTCCTCCTGTAAAGAAGCAGAGGGAAATTTTACTTAAATTTGCTTTGATCCAAAGCACTTTGAGTTATGATAAGCCATTTTAGCAAAGGTATTTCTGGAACAAGAAAATGCTTTGATTATAAAGTATTTACAATATGGGAAAAGCCAGAATGCTAAGTACAAAATGGTGACTATAAATCATTTGTAACCTATGAACCTGAAGACAGCATTGGGCTTGAAGTGAGTTACAATCTGATTTTATCTCACAGGTATCACTGTGGTAGAGAGTTAATTGTTCATCTTTTTCCTCTATTCTATCTTACCCAAAATAGAACTGATTTTTTTCATTCTTCATTATGAAGTAAATATCTTTTACCTCTTTTCTGCTTTGTATTTTTAGATACACGATTATTATTTTCACAGAGGTCAATTTCAAGTTCTAAATGCAGTATCAGAATCTTCAAGAGAGTGAGTGAGAAAATGTATTATTTGATGGAATTTCAGAGGCAACTTGAAGTATTAAACTGAGGAAAACAGTGAATGACTCAGCCTGCTCTGTCTTTAAAATATATTAAAAAGATCTTGTAAATTTTATTTTAATTTTTCAGTCAGTTTAGTAGAAGAGACTTTCAAAACCTTGTTTATTTACTTGTGAAAACTGGACTGAAGTCATGAGGATCCGAGTTGATACATTCTCCATTCATGCAGTATTTGCATTTTAGTCTTTTTTGTAGAGCATCTCTCATTAAAGGTAAAAGAAATACGGACTAGATACAAACCTATGTATTTGGCAGTTGATATTCCTGCCCATTATATTTTACGTTTTTCTGATAGCTTAATAATTACTGATCCATCTATCTGAACTGCTTACAACATACTGAACTAATTGTGCTAGTTAAGAAGAAAGATTTGTGAGTTAAATTACCTAAGCCCAGGTTATACATTACTAGTTTTAGAAATGGAAGTACTCCAGATTATCATCTCATTTTAACCATTGTTAAATACTATTCCAGCACTTGCTGAACCATTTATGTTTGTAGGGACCACAAAGAAAGAAACAAGCTCTATGTCAGGCTGTTGATGTTTTCCAGTTGATCTCTAAACAGCAGTAAATGAAACAACATTTTAGCACATTCCATCATTTATGGCATTTTGTTTGCACAACTGCGTAAGTAAAATTTTCCAGGGAGCCAGTATTTTGCTTCAGAATAATGATGTAGACTAACTCTATGTAGAATAAAGACTCTTTTTCTATCCAGGATATTGAATAGGCCTTGAACCCAGAATGAATATAAATGTATGCATGCTGTAATGACTTACTGAATCTTCAGCCAATATGTAATCAGAGCTTTGAAAGTTACAAATTGTCCTCATTCATCTCACTAATTCTGAAAATTAAAGATCCAAGCCTAAAGATTAGTGGTATCAACAACTTTATTAACCATTGATAATGTCCTGCTAGTGTGTTATTTCAGACTTGAAAAACATGGGAAGTGTCTGTAACTTCATTCACCCTTTGTCTTGTATAATGTATTCAAAACATCTGTTTATTAATTTGGAGGAAGTTGTTAAATTTCCCATCTGTTTAAACAGAGTTGTACGGAATTTGTGATTTCTGTCACAGTATGTCTAGCTGTATAGGCAACATCAGATCTTAAACCTGGACTTTGATCTACAGTTCGGTAAGAACTGCACTGATAACATGTGGAATTCTTTCTATAGTAATTTTATGTTTGGCCTTGTGTCCTGTCAATTAGAGGGGTAGTGATACGTTGGCTGAACTTGTCTTGTAAACACTTTGACCTTTGTTGTGAAAGTTTTCAAAGCTATACAATGGAGTTGTTTTTTTTTTAATTCCATTTCAGTGTTTTTTCCTTGTTTATTGCAAGCAGTATCTATTCTAATTCTGTATGTAAAGGGCCTTGAATTTCCATAGCATCTCAGCACACCTGGTTATCATGGGGAAAGTATTGTAGTAACCTCAGGTATGTTCAGTTGCCAGTGGTTACTGGGATTGGAATTCCAATTGACTTGTGATGGCATGTTGTGGACATGAAAAACATTGTGGGGACAGGCCTCCAGTTATACCATGCCCCAAATCAGTGTTTATATGTGTTTGTATTTTGGTTTTGCCTGCCTCTTAGTATTTTTACTCATATATGCAACATTACCATCTTCATGGAACTGAAGTATGTAGGAAGTGTATGTATGCAATGGTGGTGTCCAGGACCCCCGAGACTGCTATTGAAAGTTTGTTGTAACCATACACTTGAAATTATTTGACTACCCTAGATATTATTGTGAGTCTTAACTTGCATGTATTCGTAATCAAGTTTTGGACTCATATAGCACCATTCAGCCCTGGACCAAAACCTGAACAGGTTGAAGAACTTCTTGAAAAGGAGAAAAACAAGTAGCAAAAATGATCAGTGTGTGTGTAGTGAATATTTTGAGGTGGGGGAAAACAAACCATGTTAGGCATATGTAACCTTTTATAAGCTGTTGATAGGGTTTTGCTTATATTATATGGTTGAAATCTTTGAAATTTGAATGTTTTAGCAATATTTCTTACTGATATTTGTATTTGAAAAGGACTAATTTTTATAACACTTCACAGAATAAGCCTTGGCTAAAATGTTTTTTAGTAAGCTCTAGTTAATTTTTAAAACCAGTGACTGTCCTTGGTAGATTAACTGCAGAAGTACATTCTTTTTGAAGTAGCTGAGTTATGTCCCATCTTTAAATGCCCTTGCAATATTCTGTGAAAGAGTGTCACAGAATGGGTCAGGTTGGAAGGGACCACAGGGTCATTTGGTTCAACCTTCCTGCTCAGGCAGGATCATCCTACAGCACATGGCACAAGATTGTGTCCAGACAGTTCTCGAATATTTCCAGTAAGAGATACTCCACAAGCTCTCTGAGCAGTCTGTTCCAGTGCTCAGTCACCTGCGTTGTGAAGAAGTTTTTCCTCATATTCAGGTGGAACTTCCTGTGCATCAGGTTCTGTCTGTTGCCTCTTGTCCTATGGCTTGGCACCACCAGGAAGAGCCTGGCTTCATCCTCTTGGCACCATCCCTTCAGATATATTGTTGAGGTCCCTTCTCAGTCATCTCTTCTCGAGGCTGAGCAGGCCCAGTTCCCTCAGCCTTTCTTCGTAACAGAGATGCTTCAGTCCCCTAAACATTTGTGTAGTGCTTTGCTGGACCCACTCCAGGAGTTCCACATCTCTCTTGTCCTGAGGAGCCCAGAACTGGTCACAACATTCCCGATGTGGCCTCACAATGGCTGAGTAGAGGGTCAGGATCACCTCCCTCGACCAGCTGGTAAAGCTATTCCTAATGCACCCCAGGACACAATTGGCCTACTTGGCCACCAGGTATAGCCGTGGGGAGCAGGGGGTGGAACAAGCCTCTGCATGTACTGAGAGTGTCTCTACGGCGTCTGAGAGATCACTGCAGCCAGCACTGCTCTGGTGCTGTACAGAACGGCTTTCCTCACACCCGTGCCGGTGTCAGGCACAATTCTCACTCACCCACTGAGCCGGACAGCTCGGGCAGCCCCAGAGACAAAGAATCCAGAGGCCCTCTCTCCTGGAAGTTCCAGACATTTATTTCTGAAGGGGTCCAAGGCAGAAAGAGGGCAAGATGGCCCCGAGAGCCCCCAGTTATAGGGACGATCTGGGGCCAGATAACAGGAGGCGGGGAGAAGTCCTCTTAACCAACAGGGAGCAGGGAAGGGTAGGATTTAGGGATGGGTTACAGCCATAGGGGGTTACACAGTTTTGGGGAGAGACCATTGTGTTTTCCAGGGGGTGCTTAGATTAGGAGGTTTTCCACCAGTGAGGTCTTGCAGTGTTGGTATGACCCACTGCCACAACCAGGACACACTGGTGGCTCATGGACAACTTGTTGTCCATCAGAACTCCCATGTCCTTCTCCACAGAGCGTTGCTTCACTTGATTCTGTTGTGTTTAAAGGGGAATGATGGAGTGGGGCCCTTCAAACCTGTCAGGATTTTAAGATCCTGGCAAGTGTCTGTAGTTGCGAACACTTAAAAATTTGGCCTAAAATGATCTGTTCAACTTTTAAAGGTGGTGTTTTAAAGGTGAAATCTTAAAGTCAGTGAGAATTTAATCTTTTGGTTATTTGTCTTAAATATATGGTGCATGGATTAAATGTTTTTCTCTTCTGTTTTTGTGGGGAAAAAAGGCTTTTTTGGTAAAGCAGGGATTCTGACTGTAAGCTGTTTGAGATTTGGGAGTGAGGGATTGAATTATTTTTTATACTTGTTAAGAACTGCTAGAAACAAATGAACAGTGGTCTTGATCTTTGAAGGCTCATACATTCTTGATGCTTGGCACCTTCAGCAGCATGAACCTTCACCTGTATTAGTTTTGGGAGGACTCATAACTTGTTTGGCACTACTGAAGGTCAGAGGTAGGAAATGTCAAACTGTACATTGAGTCAAGGCCCATTTTTTACTTGTGGCCTGCACGCTTTCCAGTTTTCAGAGTTTTGAAAGTGAGACTTACAGTGATTTCTAACTGACAGAATGATAGGTGAATCCCAGGTCAATAATGCTTAAAATATGCTTGGCCTGGGAAAAAAGGAGGCTCAAGGGAGACCTTATTAGTCAGTCCAGCTCCCTCAAAGGAGGTTGTAGATGGGTGAAGGTCCATCTCTTCTCATAGGCGAGCAGTGACAGGACAAGAGGACACAGCCTCAAGCTGTGCCAGGGGGATTTCAGGCAGGACATTAGGAGAAAATGCTTCACAGAAAGAGGGATTTGTATTGGAATGGGCTGCCCAGGGAGGTGGTGGAGTCACTGTCCCCAGAAGTGTTTAAAAAAAAGACTGGATGTGGCACTTAGTGCCTTAATCTAGTTGACAAAGTGGTGTTAGGTCATAGGTTGGACTCAATCTCAAAGGTCTTTTCCAACCTACGTAATGCTGTGATTCTGTGAAATACAAGCAAACTCCTCTTGATCCTCACATGTACTGATCTTTATTTTAATTCAGTGGTTCTTCCAGATTTTTTTCATTCTTATATTTTTTCTGCCCATTTATGACCTACCACTATGCCTTTTTACGCTGTTTACCCCCTGAAATCAGTTCTGATTATTACATAGTAAACGTACTAATAACACAGCTCCTAGTTGTGGAGTAGTTGTGTAGTCCTTTTCACTGCATAAATCTGGGGAAAGAGAGGTGTAGAGAGTTTTGTTTTATTGGGGTATAATGCCTATACAATACAAGTTGCAGATATTTTGCTGGTATTTTGGACTGTATACATAACTTTAAATTCTGCTAAAGTTGTTGAAGACAGGAATTATCTAACTACTAGAGTACTGGAGTGGGTTCCAGGCATTTGAAGTTCTGTTCTTTGTAAATTCTGCATCATGGGAAATCTTTTAAATTATTCTTCTGCTTCTCCTTTTTTCCTCTGTAAAATGAGAATTTGACTTGGTTTAGTGCTATGAGCAAAAAAATAAAATTCTAAGCAATTTTTGAGCTGAGGTCAGATATTGCAGGAGCACAGAGATACCTGAACAAATAACAGTTTTCCAAATAAAATGGAAATGTTTCCTTTTTATCATTCACATCCTTTCAGTCAGGTTCTTTTAACTGCTGAGTACTCTCATATCTTCCTGCAGCTGCAACAAGTCTCTTGCCTTTGAGAGGAGTCAGAAAACCATTTTAACCCCAGAGGTCAAATTACACAGATATTTCCTCCTTTACATGTACAGACAGGTTTTTTTTTTGGTCAAAAAAAATTGTTTTATTGCAGTCATTTTTTTTTTTAATGCAGAGATGCAAAATGTACATAATCCCATGAAGCCAACACAAACAGTCCTGTACTTTCCAGATGCTTATACAGGATAACTCTGATCCTACATTGTCCCGGGTTAGAGACAAATTTTCCAGGTGGGAAGCACTCTGAATAAAAGCCTCCCCCAGCAAAGGCCTCTGACACCCCCTCCCCCACCACAACAGAAGCTCTTGGATGAAAGTGGAAAAAAAA
>VZTX01019306.1:621185-633837 GCA_013400915.1 Pardalotus punctatus | reverse complement strand
TTCAAAACAACCCGCGCCCGGCAGTTTCTCTCGGCTGCTGGATGCAATTAAAGCTACAGGACCACATTTCTAGGCACATATGCAAACGATAGGGAATACAAGTATCATAACATCACCCCAAGACATACATTCATGCACCAGCAACTATTTTCTGAAAATACAGTCAGAGCTTTTTTTCTTTCATATATTCTGTCCATGTTATGACTATCTTTGCTCAAGATCAAATACTCCAGGAGTCTTTCTTTAAAAAACTAAGTTGAGCACCTGAAATCTTGCGAGGTTAGTTTTCCATCCTGTAGTATCGTTAAAGTTTGGACATCAGAACTGGGATCACTAATTGAAGAGCAGCTTTAAAATGTAATGTTGAAGCAGCAAGAGGGTTTGTTTCTTTTACTGGTCAGTACTGGGTGTGCATTTTATGACGTGAGCTTTTTTTTATTTTCTTTCTTTTTTTGCTGGAGCACTGTTCTGAGAACTGATGTTGCTATTTATGACTGCTTCGTAGTGCCTCCTGATGGTTTGTCAGTGTTGTTCCAAATAGAGCCTGGTATATTTTCTGTATTATGTTACTGGTTCCCAGATAGATACAGTTATACCCACACTTTTTATTTTTGTTACTTTTTATTACTTAAACAGGAAAGCCTGACAATACTCGCATTGTCCTTGCAGAGTCTTCTGCAGATTCTGCAGACAAAACTTACCATTCTCTACTTCAATTAAACTGTTAACAGTATTTGACCAAAACTGATTCCTTGAGAACTTTGTTGGAAAACATTACACTGCTTTATGAATTACCATTATGGACTTCATTTTGAGATTGAACAAATTTGTCATTGAGCAGATCTTTGATTTGCCTGACATGCATCCTACTAAAAGTATGTGATATATGAAATTCATGAAACACTGTAACACACGAATTTTTCTAATTCTCCTTGGGTTAAGCTTTTCCCATTCTATGCTGTTAATGTTTTTTGTAAACTTGGAAAACTGAGCTCTTCTGAAATTTCAAAAGAAAGTTTCCCTACTGATGCCTTAATCCTTTCATACAAGTCAAATATTAATAGATGGCTCCAGTGATGTAATTCTTATAATGCGTTAGGAAGTACTGATTTCAAATTTTGACCATATCTGCTTTGTCTGTCAAAATTATGCTCATTATTGAGTTACCCTGCACTGGATTCCACCTTTCTATAAATGCAGTATCACATACTGCCTTAAAGGAAGTTTTGTTGCTTTGGGTTGTTTTGCAAATATTTCTGAGACTTGAATTTATCTGTGTTAAAAAACATGTTATTCCACATATTTTAGACAATTTGTTTCATTCTCTGATGTTATTAGATGTCCAGCTCACTACAGCTACCCTTTTCCAATTCTTAGTTTGAAGATGTGTCTGTTAGCTCTGTAATCCTTAAGCATTTGGTGAGAGGCTGTTGCCTGAAACTGGTTTTCTAGAAAAGTGGCCCCTTGGCTGGGTTTAATACAGAGCACATGTGTATATCAATGAAATGTTCCAGAAATAAAATGTTGTAAAATAATTATGAAACGTTTGTTTGAATCATATTGTATATTCTTTGCACATAAACATCCTTGTTCTTATTTATACCTAGAGTGTTAACATTAGTATATTGATAATTTTGAATATGCTCCCTGTTTGTTCTTTAGTGTAATGTCTTGAGTCGTGAATGTTGCCTTCCTTTTTTTAGTTAGTGACTATGATGCTTTCTATCAGTCTTCATCATTTTTCATTTACATATATGCAGAGTAGTTGGAGGAACTATCACTCAGCCTCCTTGAGAAGCCATGTCATCTCTGAATTGTGATTCTAAATCTCCTGCTATATTCCAGTACTCTTTGCCTCTGGTAATCTCTGAGGATTCATGTCTGGATCTGTTCTCTTGTTCTTTGATCTGGTTTTTTCATGCTTCTGCATCTGAAAGTGACAGTGTCTTTTCCTGATCTGCTGTGTCTCCAAAGTGGATCCCAAGCAGCAGAATAGAAACAGATTTCTGGCGTTCAGGTTTTGTCATTGTGATTAGGCCCACAGTGCATGATGATGCAGACATAATCTTACTTAGCTGTGGAAGAGATTATGGGCAGTGCATCTAAAATGTGATGAGATTTTAGACTGAAAAGTTCAAACAAGTCATTACTGAGTGTATCCAAATTATTTTTCTAGAGTCTCGATAAGGGTTGTCAGTGGAAGTTGTTCACGGTGATGCCAACTCCTATGATCTATTTCCTTTCCGAATATTTTTAATATGGAAGAGCAATGGTCTTTTCCTGTCAGGCTCATTCTTAATAATGTATAATATGCTTTTAGGGTTGTTTTCAAGAGGTTTTAAGTGATTCATCTTGAAGCTGGAAAACTTCAGCTTGGCATATTAAGTGTTGGCAAAATAGCAAGTTATTTTTAAAAAGACATTGGAAAGGGAAACTTTCAGGTACCCTAATACCTCTATTAATAGATATATTAGTAATGTTGATTTTTAATTATTTTTTACTCTCCCTCTGTTCTCCATGCTGGAAATGGAGATATGAATTAAGAATAAAAATTGCACTTTAACATACTGTGAATTAGAAATAATTTTTCTTTTTGTATTTTCTATGCCCAAAAGTTTTCATACTTAATACTGATTTAAAACTTACTTTGGTTTTCAATATATTAAGGAGGATTTACTTGCCAACTTTTCACAGAATAGAATCATAAAATCATTAAGGCTGGAAAATACATCCAAGATCAAGTCCGACCTTTTACCAAATACAACCATGTCAATTAACCATAGCACTAAAGGCCATGTCCAGTTGTTTCTTGAACACTTCTCTAGGCAGTCTGTTCCAATGCTTGATCACCCTTTCAAAGAAAATATTCTTCTGGATGCCCAACCTGAACCTCTCCTGGTGCAGCTTGAGGAAATTTCCTCTTCTCCTGTCACTGTCCACCTAGCTACACCCTCCTTTCAGGCAGTTGTAGAGAGTTACAAGATCTCCCCTGAGCCTTCTTTTCTCCAGGCTAAACACCCCCAGCTCTCTCAACTGCTCCTCATGATTTACTCTCTAGACTCCTCATCAGCTCTGTTGCCCTTCTCTGGACACACTCCAGCACCTGAATGGCTTTCATGTAGTGAGAGGCTCAGAACTGGCCACAGCACTCAAGCTGTGGCCTCACCAGTGCCGAGTACAGAGGGACAATCAGTGCCCTGGTCTTGCTGGCCACACTGTTCTTTATACAAGCTAGGATGCCATTGGCCTTCTTGGCCACCTGAGCACGTCCGACTCATGTTCAGCTGCTGTCAACCAGCATCTCCAGGTCCTTATCCACTGGGCAGTTTTGCAGCTGCTTTGCCCCCAGCCTGTAGTGCTGTATGGGGTTGTTGTGGCCAAAGTGCAGGACCCAGCCCTTGGCCTTGTTGAATCTCATAATGTTGGCCTCAGCCCCATTGATCCATATATAATTTGAAACAAGTCTTAAATCATTGAAATAATTTTTCACCCAGTAACTGGTGTGGAACAGGACAGAGATCTGTTACTCAAATATAGAAAGAAATTAAAGAAGTAATTGGAAAATAGTTTCTGAGCATCCTCAGTAGAATCTATTGCATCATAATTCCCATTTGTAATATGCCGTATTATTTCTGCCCTGCCTGACAGACTGAGTGGCGGCTGCTGCTGTGTCTCACTTGAGGAGCAAGTTTACAGAGAATTTTCATGTATTAAATCCTATGATGACTTTGAGCTATTAATGCGATGGCATGAAGGAAAAGGCAGTTTGACTTGTAAGATATTTCATACAAGGTAATTTATAAAGCTAAGGAAGTGTTAATGCTACTTTACAAGGTACTGCTGAAAAATCAGGAGTACTGGGAAGAGTTTGTCCATTCAGAAGAATAAGTGAAATCAAAACTCTGAGACTTGTAGGAAAGGTCAGCTAAGATTATTGAGAAAGCCTGTTTTACATGAGGAGATTAGAAGAGCTTGCCTTTTTTAGTCTAGCAAAAGGAGGGCTGAGGAGAAATATGACTGCTTTCTGTAAATATATATAGGGAGTAAATGCTGAGAGAGGGGGGAGCAGGGAGAGAAGCATTGTGCTGTTAAATCTAAAAGATAATACTGGCACAGAAACAAATGCATATAAACTGTCTGAGTAAATTAAACTGGAAATTAGAAGATGGAGTCTCAAAATCATCTGAGCCTTCTTGCAGTACTAGGTGGGAACAAGATGCATCTGTCTTACTTTATGCTGAAGATGTTTTGATGAATTTGTGGTATAGTAGAGGAGTAGACTTCCTCTCCTATATTCTCATAACTTTAAATGGTTATGGGAACCTGTAACAAAAATCTGACAATGTCATGTCTTTGCTCTGTGCTTGCAAAGCTCACAGGCCTCCTCTGTGCCTTCAAAGAGAATTCTCACTAGCACCAGCCAGCAGGATTAAACCTGGAAACTAAGCAGATAGAGAGAAACAATAAGTGAGAAGGGAAATGAATTCTCATAGGGCAGAGGGAAAATAATAGGGCTGAAATGTTTTGATATTGTTGGTCTTTTACTTAGCTTTAGACCTACGTTGAAATAGCAACAAGGATGCAAATTAACTTTTCATGCTTAAAGGAGAAAATGAAAGCAAAAATTACAGAAAGTGTTCAGAAAGCAGTGATTTATCAGAAAAATTAGTTGTGTTAAATGATTCACTTGGAAAACCATCTTTTACTTTGTCTATAAACATATCTGCAGTCTGCACTCATAATAAGGGTAATCAGTTTTATATATTGAAAAATTCTGACCCAGCTATTCCACTGTGACCAAGGCTTCAGCAAAATGCTTTTCATGGCTCAATGGGATGACTTTGGTGTTTAACAGAGGCAAGTTTCAAATAAGATCTAAAATACACTTTTTGTGCTTATGCTTATGAAACATTTATGTCTGTTGCTGTGCTGTTAAGTGTGTGCATGATCTGTTAGTTCTTAGCTAAATGTGTGAGCTTTTGCAGAACTAAAACCTTTGACAGAGAAACAGCTAGAACCAAGAGAACTGGATTTCTTTTCTCTTAAAATTGTGTTGATCCCTTTTGTTAAGGGATAAGTGTATTTTTGCCACTACAATTTTTTGTTTTGTTATGATCTCTTACCTGTTTAGAGTCCATCTTTGCTATGATTTTTGTCAGGGTTCTCTTCCGAATGGTGCAGCTGGTTCATAGTATTTAATGTGGCAGAGAACCTGGAGGACATAGGGTCAAGACCCTGTTGTAATAGGTGGTTCTTAAGGGTTTTGAATAGCTATGTCCCTGTCTCAGAGACTTCACACTTGGGGTTTTTGGGTTTTTTTGCTCTAAAGAGGCTGAACCCCTTTTAGGAAGGGGGGAAGAGGTGTCATCATGCAACTCTTCTCTGCTACAGTAGCAGGGCTAGTCATTCGATACCTTGATTTATAACAGTGTTGTAATCTAAGTAAGAAGCAGGTGGAGTTACAACTGGGTACGGTACTTTGGATATTAATGGCTTGGCTTGGCAGTGGAATTCTAAAACTGTATATACTTTTTTTGTTTTAATTATGCATTCATTAAAAGCTTTTATACCCAACAGAATAAAGTAAATATTGTTTGATCTCCGTAGTGCGCTCCCAGACTGTAGATTTGCACAGCAGGGTCTTGATAATCTGAATAAATTGTATTTCCCCAAGGAGTTTATCTTTCAAATAAGGTCATAAAGAAATGCATTCTTTCCCCTTAGTTCTCCTTGTGCTTTTTCTGCTATTTATAACACAGAACACAGGAATAGAGGTATATTGAAGTCTGCTGTGTACTTGGTTATGATTAACTCTAATTTATCAGTCTGTTACATCCTTTTCTGTGGCCATGTGCAAGACAATTATTCTTTAAAGTACGAATGAATAAATACGGTTTTGGAAGCAATTTAAACACAATGTTTGTATCAATTTTTCCTCTTTGACCATTTATCATATCTCTATATTAAAATACACCTCTATCAAAATATGCACTGTCATATAATTTATTTTGAATATTTAATATTGTCATCTTTCAGATATATTTATTTGTAGATCATGTTTTCTCTTACGAAGCTTTTAAATGTCAGATCATTGTTGAATTGGTTTGGCATCTAAAAGTTGATACTACTGAATAAGAAGACCACTAGTGTGGAGCAGTGGATTCCCTTACTTCAGTGGGGGGGTGCACACTAAGTAGGATGCATGGGATCTAAGGTAGTTTCTTATTTTAGAAGTAGACACTGATAATAATTTTGCCAATTTACTAAATTAGTTTGAGTTTATGGTGAGATTTCAGAACTATTTCAACTTCAGAACTTTTAAGTTCTGTATCTATAATTTTATATATGTTTTCTTAGTCTGAGTGTGTTTGAGCAGTGTAACATACATCATATCAGAAGAGATAGGATCACTACCTTTCCCTAATTCTCTTCAGCTCTTAGTGACAGTTCTGCTTTTGTTCATATTTCATCCTCCAGTTCAAAAAAGATTAGTGGCATATACTTAAAAGTTTATGAAAAAAGGGGTTGAAAGTTTCAATAATTTACATAAGCCTGTTTTGTATTGCAGGTTTTCAGAGAACATATACTGCAATACAGTACCAGAAGAAAGTTGCACAGTACTTCAAAATTTTGTAGTTGCTCAGGTAACACAATATAATAAGATCTGTGGAAAGCAGAGACTGCCAGTGCTCTTACTCATGACCACACCTAAGTTTTCTATTTAGTAACCTATGTCAGCATTTATCAAAGTTTTTAATTCAATTAAGGGTTTAGTGTGAAAGATCTATTCAAATCAGACTGAGTTGAGAGTGATTGCTTTGATCCTTCCTGTGGGACTTTTTTAAATCTAGAAGGTAAGGTGTGTTTTTCTTGTGGCTACCTTACCTGCTGCATTTTAGTCTATCTCTGAAAGTCTTACCACTTATAAAGAGCAAAGTTATATGATCTGGGGTATATATCAAGCCATCTCAGTGTAACATTTTTGCCTTGTAGGATCATAACTGAAACAGTAATGTACAGTACTGTATAATCTTGATCTTCATTTGTTAAAACTAATGCACTATTTGCCTCTTTGTCTGTGAAATACAAACCTGTAGATCAGCTCTAATCTTACAGAACCAGAAATGAATGTTGACAATTCCAGGCCAAGGCCACTTTTAAGAAAACACACTTGCAGTATTCATCAAGAATTAAACTGTAAGTTCAGCAGGTAACTAACACATTATGTTAGGAAGCATCAAAAATCATCTGAAACTTAGCAATGAAAATAGGTAAACACATAACCCTGATAAAAAAGTAAATAAACTCACATACATAAATAAGAATCTGAAATACATTATTATATGCAGTATCGGAAATAAACAACTGGTGAGATTTTATTTATACATCCATAAGTACATTTGACCTCTTCAACTGCAAGACAGCTTTCATAAGAACAACTTCAATTGCTGTTGATTTGAGGAGATAGGGGAATATGGAGGATCATGAAAAATATCCAAACCAAAAATGAAGGCTTACCAGTGTCATTCAGATTTTGCTGAAAATGTGAAGATTTTTCAAGGGTAGATTGCATTTGTGTGTCTCATTACTGTTTCTCTGTAATAAGGAAAGATTGTATTATGTTATCTCCAGTATTGTCCTCTTCTGAAGTCCGCTGAAAGCCACCTTTCCTTCTCAACTGATATTTAGTGGGGTTTGACCACACATGTATTTTAATGGGGCTCTTGATCCTCAGCTCACAGTGCTTGATTATTTATTTATTTATTTATTTATTTATTTCATAGCCATTGACCACAAAAGAGCTCAGTAAATACACACTGAGCTCTTCTAAATTTCTTTCTGGCATTTGGGATTTATTCAATCAGTGAGTTATTTAAAAATATAGTTTTCTAAATGAGGGACAATACACTGTGGTTGTTGCTTGTCAAATATGGTGATGTTTGCTTTGATTAGACTCTTATGTGTTGTTGCCACCATTGCTTGGCCATCACAGGAGTGGTGTTGTGAGGTACCATCTGTGATCTGAAGATATTAAATCACCAAAAGCACACAGACCAGACACTTCTCATGTGAAATTCATTATTTTTGCTTTCTTTCTGCAACTGCAGATTTATCCTTACCTCCTCTGTGTTAGTGTGAGGAGGAGCTGACACTAGAATTACTGTGGCTTTTGGGATGATGGGTGTTTATGCTTCTTCTGACAATGTAAAGAACTTTTTTTTGTTCTTCCAAGAAAACCAAGTGGAACTCTTACGCAGCAGTCTAAGTACATAATGGATAGGATTTCTTTTTAGTGTACAACTCTGCTAGGGAAGGTGCACTGTTTAGACTGGGAGATTACGTAACAAGCAGGAACCTCCGTAGGAATTTGATTCCATTTCCTCCAGTACTGATTCCCCTAAGCAGGTAAAAAAAATTCTTTCTCCACTCTCCATTGCATATGCATAAACAGCTCCACAGTCATTGGGACAGGCACCCAATTCACACGTTCAAGATGTAGTCCATAAAACATTCCAAAAAAACCCCTCTTCGCACTTTCCCATCTTCCCTGTTGCTCTGCTCTATCTGCCAGCCGTGCAGCTCATTTGACATTTACAAGATTTCTTGTCAGTTTCATTTGGTGCTGCCATTCCATCCAGCAGAGCAGTGAAAGTGAAATTGACTTAATTTAGTCTGTTTCTCTTCCTTGCTCCAGTCCCCGTGTTAACTCACCAGCAAAGTGAGACTGACGAGGCTCCTTGTCATTCTCACACATGGGGCTGGTCAAGGAGAAGGCAGCTGATAGGGAGCAGTGCTGTAAATTGGAAGGTGAAAACCAGGATTGCAGAGGAGAGAGGAAGAGAGGTGTGAACATGCAGCAAGAACAGAGAAAACCGGTAAACATGATTATTTCCTAGGTGCCCTGGGTACTTTTCTCTAATACACAGAATTCTTGGCCTCTTCCCTGAAGGGAACAGTGTGGTCTAGAACAGCAGTAGTTAGTTGTCCAGATACTAATTTATTAGGGATGGCAAGTTGAAAACATTAGCCCATAAATACAGGTCATCTGTTAGCAGGATGGAAAAAGCTTCCTCCCTTGAGTTACTGTACCTTTTGTCTCTTCAGATTTTCAGTTGCTAGAAGGAGGGGGAGAAAGAGCAGTAGGCAAACATCCACTACAGGTTGATTCCAGTGGTTGGGAGAAATAAAAAAGGGTTCATTTGTTCTTTGAAGAAAAATTTATACATAATAAAATGTAGCTCAGCATCTTTTATTTTGTAAGGTTTCATAGAACTAAAAGTTGTGCTACACAGGTGCTCTAGTTCAATCAAAACAGTAAATAATGAACAAACAATTGCTTTGTAGCAAACCATTGTAGTTAAGAAATACATTTTTTTAATTCACTTGTTAGTTCCTGTGAGCTCTCGGCATACAGTGTAAATTATGCTGGTTTATTATATTATGTACTAATCTATAATTCTTACAGATGCTTTGTGCATATATATATAACCTTAGAAGTTGCAATATAAATTAGTTCTATCATATATATTTTTATATGCACTGGTAACACTTACATATACATTTTGAATGAGACTGTGTTAATTAACTTCAAGTTATATTGCCTTCCTTCCACAGTTCCAAAAGAATAACCTTTTTTCATTATCTGAGACCTGTGGATTTTTTTATTCTTTGTTTTGTGTTTGGGGTTTTTTTGTGACGTGTATTTTGTTTGCTTCATCCATTTAGGAATTAAATAGTTTTAATTACTTGGACCTGTACAAGCTTGCGGATCTCTTCAACCTCACTTTGTTGGAGAACGCAGTCATTGGCTTCTTAGTAAAACATCTCTCTGAGCTATTGAAGAGTCATCCTGAAGAAGTTCTGGCACTCCCATACTGTCTCCTTCGAGAGGTTTTTAAAAGCGATAGACTCACTTCACTCAGTGAAGAACAAATCTGGCAGGTAAGGAGATTGGTGAACAACCAGAATGTGTGATACTCTATAAACCAAAGCAGTAATCTGTTGTTTTGAAACCCTGGAGCAATCTTGAGGGAGAATAAGCACTTGAGCAAAAACTGTGAATAACAACTGAGGGAAATTCCTAAATGAAATTCTAAAAATGTTGTGTTGTGTTAATGCAATTACTTTGTTTGAAAGAGAAATTTGTCATGCTGCTTAACTTATGCTGCTTAAATACAGCCAGAGATTTTCCTCCGGATCCAGCTTTTTTGGTGGGAAGAGATGGCTGATCCATGCAATTCAATTATCGTTCCCTCTGATGCGTTTCATGCCATGAGTCTGGTGGCAAACCTGCTTCTGCAGCCTCTCTCATTCACTTCAGACAAATTTTGCTGTATTACTTCAGTCATCATTGAAATTGTTTAGGCCACCACAGCTGACTTTGCCTGAAGCAAAGGAGAGAATCATCATGCAAGCAGCTCTATAGAGTATTTTACAAAGATGGTATTTTCCATAAATACCAAAATAAAACTAGACCTTTTCCTGTCCTAGTCTCTGAAGGATGTCTGTACAACAGACCCTGAAGTGCAGTGTACATGATGGTGGGTTGGGTTTGATTTAGGTTTTTAAGGCACACTATTCTGGAGTCCTAGCCCATATTTCCTTTATCAGAAGCAAACTTTGATGTAAAAGTTTATGCAAGGAGTGTGGATCATTGGCTGATTGGGCTGTATCATCCTTTCCCTGCAGGGTCAGTGGAATCCCCTAGCTACATGCTTGGGTATACTTTTGCTAGAAGAGTTTCTGTAGAAAGCCACACAGGCATAACTTAATACTTGCTCAGTAATGAGCAAGCACATCCTAAGTAATGTGCCCTCTGTAACCTGCTATAATGATGTTTGGGAAGTGGGAGTTTTTAAATCCTGTCTCACTATCCTGTCCTGCAAGAAAGACTCAGACTCAGAAATAATTTTCTTAATTGTGTGCACTCCAGTCAATGAACACTTCATGAGGCAAATAGGACAAAGCGTCTGTTTCTGTTGCAGGGTCATACTGGGGAGAAATACTTATAGGTAATATGCTGCTTTCTGAGTGACAACAAACTCCACACTGTCCATTTAAGTGTTATCATAATTGCCTCTCTAAAGGTTACTAATGCTGTTCCGAAGAATTTTTTTAAAGTAGTTTTCTGCTGCAGGCGAAACGTGCATGCATCTTTTTAATTCAGTTTGTGCAACCAGGAATAAATATATATTTATAAATATTCCAGGTCCCCAGAATGGATTAAAAGACACATATAAATATTTACCAATTTGGACATTCAGAAGGCAATAAGAAACTGTTTTTTTGCTTTATCTTAGTAAATAAGTAATTCCCTCATAGTCAACCCAATAGAAGAAAATCAAATCAGACCAGCTATATTGCCTCAAGTGTAGTTAAGTTCATCATTTTTGCTAAGGTTATAGTGGTAATGCAATATACCATGGAAGAATCTAATATTCAGCCCAGGGTGAAGATTGGGTATGCCAGAGGATTAGTGTCAGGGTGCTTTATAGAAGTGAAACTTGATGGACAGGCTGGAGACAGATCTACAGAATCTCATTAAATTGCTGAATTGTTCATTACTGAGCACTCTCACTGTAATAAAGTGCTCATTGACTTTGACAAATCCCCATCCCATGTCTTAAGGAAGAACAGCAAAGCAAGAGGTGTTGGGGAAGCTGGAGGAAATTGGCACAAAGTGGGGCAGATAATAGAAAAGCTGATGGGGGGATGGTACCACTTGATTTATCTGTCTTACCTGTGATTAGTGTGGCCTCTGCACACACACATGCCTGCGTGTCACAGCAATATGAATTCAGCATGTCCCCAAGGCACCTTTGCTAGTAGGGCAGCCATGAAGCCCTAAGCACAAATTAAAGCTTCCCTCAGAGAACCTCTGGAAGGGGTGCCACTGTCTGCAGAGCACAGTTGTTTACACCAGTTTGAATTCCCAGTGTCCAGTGGGTGATTTGATCCTAATGCACATAAAGATTAGGGGGGTTATTTTAATGCTTAAAATGCGTACACGGAGTGATACTTGAATGTGATTTAAACTGAAGTGACTGCACCTCTTACCTGTCATACTTTAGATTTTTTAGGCTACCAGTTCACCATTGGCCCGTTCTAGTGAGTATGGTGCAATATAACTGTGAACAAACCAAGTCTGAGAAAGTTAAACAGTAATAGTAATGGCAGTGTGCTGGGGTGTGGATTAATGTAGAGTACTGCAGTAATTCCTGTTGATTTTTCAGACTCTCTGGCTCGATGCGTGTTATTTTAAGTGGAGACAATAGACAAAGACTATAGTGATGTATTTCTTAAAACAAATTTAAAAAAAAAAAAAGCCCACTAGAAAACCTGTGTAGGCTGTGAAATTGAAGCAATTTATGAGCCTCCAAACTTAGGGTTTTTTTAGGTAAGCCAAGCCAGTAATAATGATTATTAGTTGACATAAAATTTGTTTTCATGTTGAGTTTTTACATTTTATTAGCATGTGAGGTCGTGAAATATTATTTTATATGTCAGAAATTTATTATTTGTCAGCTGCGTTAAAGTGGGTAAAGTTAAGGCAGTGAAATGGAAGAAAGGATTAAATTTAAAAAAACAAGAAAACAAAGGAAGAATCCTGAAGAAGATGGAGGAAAAGAAACTTTTTTTTTTTTTTTTTTTT
>VZTX01019306.1:532641-607641 GCA_013400915.1 Pardalotus punctatus | reverse complement strand
CACTAGGCTGTAGCTTCCTTTACTCACACACTCATACATTAAAATTAATAGAAAAGAAGCTTCTAGCAGTTTAAACAGAATTTTCCTGTATGGCAGTAGGAGTAGGTGTCTTTCCCTATTTTTGTAAATTATTTAGCACTGATACAAATATTTTAAACCTCAAAATTGTGGATGTTTTTTTTTTTGCTTGCTTGCTTGCTTGTTAGCATTTTAAACATAGTTGTAATTTAAAGTGTTATTGGTATTTCCTTAGAGAAGCCGGAATGTCTTTTCTAGCAGCATCATAAAGTCTGTAATGGCTTTGAGTTTATTTTGCCAGTACAGATTATAGATTATAGTTGCTAATTGTTACTGCCAGAGAGGCGAAAACATAGGCACCACAATTAGTGTATAGATGGGGTGAATTTTGGAGTTTTTATGTGGGCAGCAGATTTTTGGGTCTGGATTAAACAAAACCTGAGTAAAAGTGTTAGAAATTGTGTTGATAAATATACAGATGTTTGCTGGTATCATGCATGGAAGTTTCTGTCTGCCATATGTTGATGAGAGTTAGATTTGCCTCCCTTGCACTGAAGGAAAGCTGTGTTACAGTCTCCATCAGTGACTACCTACTACAAGTGAAAAGCTTGTTTGGGAATTCAGTTTTCTTTCTTTTGAACTTTTTCAGCCTTCCAGTAGCTGCCAAACCATCCAGTGACTAGACTGTCAGTTCACCCACACTCCATTTTCTTCCATGCCTCTACAGTGTGAGACACCATGTTCTGCTAGAGAACATGGTAACAGTGTGCTGCAAAACCAGTGTAGTCGTCTAAGACTCAGTTTGTGAGTGTTCCTGAAACCAGATGACCTGTTCCTTAGCCTTGTGTCACAATTTAGGAGTTGGTCCTGTATTCTGTAAATACACATATAGATACCTGTATTTGTTAGTTACATTCCTATCAGTTATTTTTAAGTAGTGACCCAAAATGAATTTTAAAATGGCATAACATTTATTGTCACGAATAGCAAGACAAGGAGAAAAAAACAATATAGCTTTTAGCTCTTATGGCCTGTTCTCTGCCTTGGAGAGTCACAGGTTAGGCATGGGTCACACAGGACATTGCTGTCAAATTGTGTTCAAACAGTAGCATGAGTTGATTTGGACAGAAGCTTCCAAACACATTGTGATTTACAGACCTCAGTTGCCTCCCTCAGACTCAGTAAAGCTTCTCTGCATTCTGTCAAATGCCCACAGACCATCCATGTGATGTGCAGGGTTCTTAGCTCTGCTTTCTAAACTCATACAGTAAAATGCAGTCTTCCACTGCAAATTGACCTCAGACTTGGAGTCTGGTAAGAGCCAGTAGCAACCTACACAAGAGACAGCTTGGGATTCACCTTGCCCTCCCCGCTGCTGTTCAGCTGTTTGTCAGAGGGGAAAGGTAGAAGTAGCATAGGCCAAAGATACCTTGAAGTCCAGCAGGTAAAGAATCTCAAGCATGTTGCAATAAACTTAATTTGTGTTGGAGGTTGAGAGGTGTGGAATTTTTTCCCCTTCCCTGTCACTAGGTTACTAATGACTGGATACTTAAGGACCATTAACTTCTTTTGTAAGAGACAAAAGGGCTAGCTGGGCGTGGGGAGGAGAGGGCAGAGGTGGTCATCAGATACGGCACTCTGACCACGGGCAGCTGAGGAGGCAGCAGTGGGAACGGAGCTCCTCAGCTACCAGCGGCAGAAAGTTCCTTCGTGTCCGCGCTGCTTTGCTTCTTGGTGGTGAGTGAACTTTCATCTGGGAAGGGGATGTTTTCCTGGAGGGCACATCCTCCTGGCTGTGCCGGAAGTTTTCTGCCCAAGGGGGCCGGCAGCCGCCGCCCCGCGCTCTCCCTGTGGGAGCACTGCTACAGCTGGGGAGTCCCTGCCACCTTCTACCGGCAAGCCTGGATGGGNCATTTGACAGCTCAGAGACTTCTGTCACCGCATCTTCTGGTTTTTGTTTGTTTGTTTGTTATTGCTACTGTTGTTATTGAATTGTTTGCCTTGCCATAGATATTAGTAAAGAACTGTTATTCCTTTCCCCATATCCTTTGCCTGAAAGCCCTTGATTTCAAAATTATAATAATTCGGAGGGAAGGGGATTCACATTTGTGGGTTTTAAGGGAGGTTTCCACCTTCCTTAGCAGACACCTGTCTTCAAACCAAGACATTTGGAAAGATTCAAAGGTTTAAGTAAAAAAGATGCAGGACAGATAAGTGGGGATAAAATAGTTTGGAGCAGATAAAGTTTTGCATCGAGATCCAGAATAGATTGTAAATCTCATATGAGTGCCAACAGAATCTTTGTATCACTTTGCAGACATTCCTGTGGTGTTTTAGAAATTCTTTGACTTCAGAGAAAAGTTAAACATTATTGGTTTCAATTAAACATTTTTTACAACTATTCTCAGTACAGACAGTATGAACTGAGTTGCGTGTGCCAAAACTCCTACAGCAGAGAAAATGTATTGTAATGGAGATGTCCATGCCTTCTTTTCACACATCCCATATGCAGAATGAATGCAGTACCATGTCTTTGAACTTAGGAATGTATGTGGTGTTGCTCATGTGTTTATACAGTATTTATTGGGGACCAAAGGGAGGACAATAAAGGAAAGCAGATGGATGAAGTTCTAAGATATTAATAAGGCATTAATATTAAACTTGCTCTAAAAGTCTTGTGGTTAACAAGTCCAGGTTTACATTAGTGCCTGTCTTTTAAAGAGTCCGTAATGTCTGTCATTGTAGCCCAAAGAGGTGATGCCATTTTAGATGTGAGCAAAGACATGAGCATACAGTTCTAAAAGTAACTAATCTGTTGGATACAAGTGCTGATAGATAAGAACTCAGTTTTTGTAGATTCTTCTATCTCATCGCAACCCACACATCATTCAGTTGATATATATTCTGAAGATAGCCTGAATTTCACTTCAAATTCAAGTGCTGAATGATCAGAGCTAAGTGCCTTTCAGGAATCATTCACATGGCCAAAGGCATGGAGTGGGGAGTTGCCTAATACAACTCAGTAGGAGGCACCTGACACATGGGTTTGGTGGACTTAGAACACGACTATGAAACTCAACGGTTTCAAGTCCATAAACATTTTCAAATATATTTGATTAATGCCTTTTTTACTAGCAAGTCAAAATACATGTAGCTAATGCACGTATTTGAAACTCAAGACAACATTTAACTGACTGAACTACTGTTGCATTTTTGATGCCCTTCATTGATTCTTTGTTTCACAGGGGTTCACAGGGCAGAAAAAGTGTTTCAAATTAATCTTAAATCAAAGGTGGTTTTGGTTTGTCATCTTCCTTCTCTGACAGAATACAGAAGCACTAATAAACCACGTATGTAATATCAGTCATAAAGGATCATATATGAAAGCCATGAATAAAAGAAGCTTTTATTTTCAGCTTCTTTATGTGACATTCCCAATAGAAGTACAGGCAGTAAGATTTAGCTGAAAATTCTTTTAGCGTGCAGCTCGTTAGAAACATCCGCTCCACTAGTTCTGTGTAAAGATGATTTGAATTATCAAGTAGAGGATTCTGTCCTTATCCAGAACTAGTCAATACCTTTGATAATGACTTGGATGAAAGAACAATATGGGATTTATGTTTTCAGAAAATCAGAAGGTGAAACAGTTTTCAAGCACTTTGGAAAATATAATTAGGATTGAGAGTAATCTTGACTGGAGCAGTGGCCTACAGTAATAGTAGAGACTTTGGTGATGACAGAGAAACCATGAAACTCTGTGGAAGTTCTGCAGAAAAAAAACCCCAAACAACCAAAACAAGAGGTGGAAATAGTCATAATCTTAAACATGGATCAGCAACATCATAGTGCACTGAGAGTATTACATGGTGATGTGCAAGCAAGAATGGCATAGATTGTTACAAAGATTCTTCCAACCTATTCACTACTACTGCCACATCCTTAAGAGGAGGATTATGTCCAGTTTTCAACAGCAAACATGAAAGATTTCAATAACAGAGAACTGTGAGCTAAGCAACAGAGATTTAGAAAATATGACCTAAGATGCATTGAAATACTTTATTTCATTCACTGAAGAGGAATTTACACCAATACTAAAATGCATCTGAGGTGGAGAAGAAAAAGAAGGTAGCAAAATGTTACTCATCCTGTATGGCTAAATCAGTTTCAAGGGTTGCTCTGGAGTATAAACCCAAAGGTGGGAAATGAATTTAAGAATTTAGAGCTTCTGCATATGTAAGAGGAAAATCTGTCTGAGAGGATATCAGAGCATGGGAATGGTTTTCCTGAGGAAGTTTTGGTATCTTCATTTATTACTGGAGGTTTTCAAGAATAAATTACACAATTCTTGAAATGGTTTAGGCCCATACTAGCCTCTTTTTAGGACCAGTTGAATCCAATAAGCTTTTTGTGATTCGTATGCTGTGTTTAATTTTGGATATTGATCCTAGCTACAATTGCTGAACAGTTTGAGTTTTCCTTGTTGCTTTCTGTCTGCCCCAAACTAGCAGAGCCTCTTCTGTGCTTCTCTCTTCTCTGACTTAATTTTTTTCTCCCCTTACACCTTTCTCCACTTCATGAATAGAATAAATGAAGAAGAAAAACAATATTGAAGGATTCAGTATGTATTGTGTTATATTTCTTCAATATTTTGTCATAAATAGGATGAAATATGGAGGGCAGAAAAGGCTTTTCTTTCTAATCTAATGACATTATTCTACTTTCTAGTGTACCTATGGTATCCAGTGATCCCATAGCCCCTAAATTTATATTATTTTTCCAGCAGCTTCTTTCAGGGATAGGGTGGTTTCCAGCAACACTAACATATTGCACAACGAGAGTGTTACGTAGAAGCTGATGATGCTGTGGGACTTTTTTTAGGGGAGCTGGTGCAATACAATGCTTTTGTATATACACTGTAGGTAGAATTTTAATAGGTATCTTTTTATGTGGACTAATAGGCTTTCATAGCTGCTTTTTAGATGGATAGATGCCATGATTAAGGCATGTATAATACATCTGCTCTTGGAATACAAGCAGATTTCAAATACCAGATTTTGACAGAATTATACTCAAATTTAACTCCTGTCTTGTTTTTCCCTTCCTTTCCCCCACTTTTAGCTGGCTGTGAGGTGGTTGGAACACAACTGCCGTTACCAGTACCTGGATGAACTTCTCCAGTATGTCCGCTTTGGCCTTATGGATGTGGATACACTGCACACTGTAGCTCTTGCTCATCCTCTTGTCCAAGCCAGTGAAACTGCGACAGCACTCATTAATGAGGCCTTGGCTTACCACCAGAGCGTCTATGCACAGCCAGTTTGGCAAACTGCAAGGACAAAGCCTCGCTTCCAGTCAGACACCCTTTACATTATTGGTGGGAAAAAACGAGAGGTCTGTAAAGTGAAGGAATTGCGATACTTCAATCCGGTAGACCAGGAGAACGTTCATATTGCAGGGATCGCCAACTGGAGTGAGCTGGCACCTATGCCTGTGGGGAGGAGCCATCACTGTGTTGCTGTCATGGGAGACTTTCTTTTTGTAGCTGGTGGAGAGGCAGAGCACTCCACAGGGCGCACGTGTGCTGTGAGAACTGTGTGTCGATATGACCCCCGCACCAACTCCTGGGCAGAGATAGCTCCGATGAAGAACTGCCGGGAACACTTTGTGCTGGGAGCCGTGGATGAGTACCTCTATGCCGTGGGGGGCAGGAATGAATTGCGTCAAGTGTTGCCTACAGTTGAACGCTACTGCCCCAGGAAGAACAAGTGGACCTTTGTACAGTCCTTTGATCGGTCGCTCTCGTGCCATGCGGGATACGTGGTGGATGGTCTTCTTTGGATATCAGGTAGAAAATGTTTCACACAGTTTGAGGTACTAACAAAATACCAAAATACTGTCTTGAATTAAAGTAATAAATCTTTTTTGGTTTTTATGTCATGATAACTTTTCTCATAGGAAAGGACAAAGAATTGAAGCCTCATTAGAAGTGTAGGAGCATAATGTACCCTATACATTACATTCTCTGTGTTTCAGAGCTGCTGATACCATATGTGCTATCTCCAGTTGCCATTCATAAATCACAGGGAACTGGAATGATAATGCACTTTTGGACAAATTTCCAATGATAAATCCAGTGGGCTTCCTAAAAAACAAACAAAAAAAGACATTGTTTCTGTAATAAGATCTGGTACTTTTGGCAGTAACAGGACCCAAGGGAATGGCCAGAAGTTGTGTCAGGTGAGGTTTAGGTTGGATATCAAGCAAAGGTTCTTCACCCACAGGTTGAGTGGGCATTTGAAAAGGCTCCCTACAGAGGTGGTCACAGCACCAGCCTGACTGAGTTCAAGAAGCATTTGGACAATGCTTTCAGGCACATGGTGTGATTCCTGAGCTTGTGCAGGGCCTGGAGTTGGACTGTGATGATCCTTGTGGGTCCCTTCCGACTCAGTATATTCTATGATTCATTCATTCTTGGTGATGAAATGGAAAATTAAGTGCTTGTTAGCCTGTGTTGTCCGAGGGCTTGTAGGCAGATGTATGATTTGCTCTTCAGGATATTGTAACAGGCCAAGGTGACCTTTTTTAGAACTCATCCGTGGCTCTGTCCATAAGAAGTGGACAAGACTGTCTGGATGTAGTCATAACTTTACGGCACAGATGAATGTACAGGCCTTAAAATCCTAAAACAAGGTGTTGTTTGCAACTGAGTCTTTTGGTTTTATGTCACATATAACCATAATTACATTGCATTGATGTGGGACATTGTTTCCTTAGTCTTTGTAGTGACTTTTCTGGTGTTAGTTATTTTGGAATATGGTCGATGCTGTCCACAGAAGATTTGACAGAAAAATATTCCCCCTTTACTAAGAAATATGCCATGGAAGGTTATATAGTTATAATATTTATTAAAAAAGCTAATGACTAAATGGGGCCAGCCCTTGAGGTAAATATTCAGTGATTGGCAGCTTCACCATAGATACCCTCTGGGGATTTTAATATAGTCTGGAATGCCTCTGGTGAAAAGATGGAATATGAATGGAAGATTAAGTTAGCTACTTAGGCCTTGGCTGTGCTTCTCAAAGTGTGTCATTTGGGTAGCAGATGTACCTTTCTGTCCCCATGGATTAAGTGCCTCTTGGGAATGGATTCCCAAGCATTGGCAGGGGAATTAGCAGGTATCTATTTTAATACATATACACTAAAGTCATGAATGATGACTTTGGAATGAAAAGCAGGATAGAACACAGAAAATCACCAAGATCCCTGGCAGGTACTTTGGGTCACTTTCTTCAGTGACCATCATTTAAGGAGTCTTGTAGAGTTTGTGTTGTGTGAATCCTGAAGTGAGACCCAGGTGCAGTACAGGAACAGGATTTCTGCTTCAGGCTACCTGCTGGGTGTATTCAGAGCATTATCCTGTTTATTCACTACCTTTCCTGCTTTATTAGTGGAGAGGAATGTGTGTCTGTGGTGGGCACATCATATACATGAATGTTACTACTGCTGTGTCTTGATTGCTGGTTTTATTCCTGTTTTGTGGTTTACATTTGTCCGTATTTATGAAGAATAGTACTTTCTAGAAAATGGTGTTAAGCATTGTCATATAAAATCATTGCATTTGCAGTAGACATCCATCAGTGTGGTCTTTCCTCCAGTAAATGAAAAAAGTAATATTTTTTGTCTTAATTTCATTTAAAAAATCAACAACAAAACAAAATCAAAACAGAAGAAAGTATTTGATAGGGATTTTTAAGTCAAATGTCAGACTGATTGAAGTTTGAATTTAATCTTTCCAGATTTGTAGGAAAGGGTAAATTATGCTGAGGATTAATTCATGTGCTTAGTTATGTAGGTGAAATGCATGCATGACTGTGTGTTTTAAATTCCACTTGTGTTTATAAAATCATGCAGTGTGATACTGTGTTCAAGGATATGTCTCTAAAAGAGCTGTAGAATCAGGGGAAGAGGTAAGTAGAAGCCTACTGGGTGAATCCTTTAAAACTGGGCAAAAAAATAAGAAATATTTTATCAGTATTGTTCATTTATATTTGAAAATGCTACCAGCAATGGAATAAGGTGGACAGGGCTTTTCAGTTGTAGTTTGATAGGTTCAGGGAAAATGCTTAGAAGTTTTGAGTTGCTCAATTCTGACAGGTTATTACGAAGTATGAGAGTATAGTACCCTACACTTCAGTAGGTATCGATCTGAATTACATACTCTCAGGTTGAAACCTGGGTGTGTATTGAATAGAGTTATTTTAAAAAGAAAAGTAGATGGAGATGTAATAACTATAGCTAGCTTTCTGTTATTAAATAATTGCTTAGGACTAGAATGCGGTTCGTGGTACATGTACATTCAGAGACAGAGGAATAGTACAGAGAGAGGTTTTATTGTGTCATAATCACTGCTGGAAAATCCACTGTTCATCATTGAATATAAGATGTTAGCATAAAAGTAATTAGTAATGCAGGAGGGAACCTAATTTTGAAGTATGTGGCCTAAAATTAAGTAATTAAAAAATTAGTCTGAGTTAGAAATGTTCCTGCGCTGTATCCCTGCTGCTTTTTCTGGGAAATGCGGGTCATCAGGAAAGAGCTCTCAAAGTCAGTCTGCTACTACCAGCTGGCAAGGGAACCATGGAAATGTGCCCAGATTTTTAGTGAGGGAATAAATTAAATAGTGATAATATAAGTTTCTAGCCCTTCTATTTGTGGAGAGAGTCATCAAAGCTTGATCTGCGTTGACCATTTACTTACTCAGTGCCTCTGCTACAGCCCCATGCCCTCTTAAAGGCTTTGCTGATCAAAAGCTGACTAGAGTTAAGGGATTTCTGTTATTATTGGGATTAATTTTCTGCTTTACTTTGCTGCTCCTTTGGGACAAATATGACAAGGATTCAGAAACAGTACAGAATAAATTCATGACAAAGGCAGCGGGAAAGGAAAGTGGACTGAACAAAACACTATCTGAGTGTACCCTCTGGTAAGAGGAGGTGGGTGACTGGTGTTTTCAGGTGACAGAGGGACTCCTAAGCTGCCACCACCTCTTTGGGACTCTTAACCTGACAGAAACAGATTGAAGAGGCAGTCTTTGGCATACTGGAACTAGTCAGACCCTCTGCTCAGCACAAGTGGGTTCAGCCCTTGACTTTTCTGATCTCCATATTTTTTTATTCATGTAATTATTTATTGTTTTTCCCCCACAGTCCTCATTTTATTTTCTTATTTAAAAAAAAATACATGAGAATTTATTAAAATAATGTGCTGATTTTGACTGGAATAGAGTTAATTTTCCTCATAGGAGTTAGTCTGAGCTACATTTTGGATTTGTGCTGGAAACAGTCCTGGTAACACAGGGATGTTTTTGTTATTGCTGAGCAGTGCTTCTATGGAGTGAAGGTGTTTTTTCTTCTCACCCCACCACACCAGTGAGGAGGCTGAGGGTGGGCAAGAGTTTGGGAGGGGACACAGCCAGGACAGCTGACCTCACTGACCAAAGGGATATTCCAGACCATATGGTGTCATGCTCAGCATAAAAAGCTGGGGGAAGAAGGAGAAGATGGGAGATATTTATAGTGTTGACATTTGACTTTCCAAACCACAATTATGCTTGATGGATCCATGCTTTCCTGGAGATGGCTGAACAGCTGACTGCTCATAGGAAGCAGTGAATTAATTCTGTTTTGCTTTGCTCGTGTGTGTGTGGCTTTTGCTTTACCTTTTAAAACTGTCTTTATCCCAAACCACAAATTTTCTCAGTTTTACTTTTCCAATTCTCTCCCCCATCCCATGCTGGGGGAGTGAATGAGCAGTTGTGTGAGGCTGAGTTCCTGACTGGGGTTAAACCACAACAAATAAGGTCTCTGTACTGACATTGCATTGGGCAGATGGTTTGGAAATTTTATAGAAAGGTGATTCTTCTAGTCCCTGGTTAACATCTGATGCCATGACCAATTTCACAAATGAATCGCATGCCACATGCTTGAAAAATGAAGTATTTCAGTAAAAGAAAAACAAAGTACACTAAACACTTTGGAGTTCAACATTGCTAACAATCACTGCCTATAAAAGCGGGGAAGTATTTTCCATAAGATCAAGGACTTGAGCTGTGCCCATTTCCCTGCATCCTCTGTGGAGTGCACATGCAAATTTGGACACCTATTCTTCTACAGATGTTAGTCTTCCTCCACCAGTATAGGTGTAGTGCCCCTGGGGACCGCGAGGGGCAGGGAACCTCTGCCAAGCACTCCAGCTCTGGGCGATTCCTTCCTCTGTATCTTGGGATAATGACTCTTCCCCTTGCCTTCAGTGCTCAAGAGATTAGCACGTGAAAAGTCTTGTTTAAAACAAAGTGTTACACCGTTGTTTTGCAGAGGTCCAGTCGTCTGACCTTAAGAGTGTTAGCTAAAATAACATCTTGACATGCACATAGAAACTCGGCTTGGGGGAAAGGGGTAAACAGTTGCTTCATATTTAAAATAGGAGATCACTATTTTTTTTTTCAAAATTCAAGATTCTTTTTGGTTTTAAGTATTGGTGTTTACCTAATAGTGGAGATTTTGACTAAGGAAATGATGGTGATGACATATCTTGAAGAATTTTTCTGAGTTTGCAAGTGATTCAAGATGAAAAATATGCCTTACTCTCAGAATGCTGTTGTGAAGTAAAGAGTTTTTTCTCAGTAAATGTCTGTAAAATTCTTTTATGAAAAATAGATTTGGAGTAATAGAAGTTTACAGAATCTAACTAAATCAAGCTTTACAGTGTGGCTGGCACAGGATTTTACTGGGAGCGTGAGATTAACAAGTACATAAAAATTGCCTTAGTGGCCCAGTCATAGTCTGTATATGTTCCATATATATAAAGACTACATTTTTACCATATTTGAATGAAGGTAATACACTCACACCTTTCAGTGATGGCCATTATTGGTCTGATGCCATTGATTCTCCTTAGATTGAATCTGAACATCCAGTTTTAATGACTTAAACAAACCTAGGGCTTGTGCCCCTTTTGTTTGTGGCTCAGTTGCATCTGGAGTCAAAGAGCATTAATCAGAGCTGCTGTTGGCATCTTCCAGGGGACTCCTTACCTTGGGAGAATGTGCTCCAGCTCGGCTGTCCTCATTACACCTGGTCTGGCTGTAGTAAGAGATAGTGGGTTTGCATGTTGAGGAAGGATTATCTTGTGTTTAACACACAGACACATAAGAGAGGAGAGATTTCTGTTTTAAAATAGCAGAGCACCTTAGGGTACATATAGGGTTTCTATATATTCCCTGGATTTGCTGGAAGGAGCACACATGGGAGCTCTTTGCCAACGTGTAGCTTTACATGTCGCCCAGTGAACTCGGATTCCCGCACACAGCCTAGCACTTGGGGACTTTGGAGAGAATTGTGGTATTTTCTGGGGGATTTGGATTGGTTTAGATTTCTCAAGTCATTTGGGGGTCTTGCTAGGACATGTTATAAGAATGGCTTATAAATTGTCATTTGGGAAAATGGTGTTGAATCTACTGCCTCCTTACCCTTCTCTTTTTAGAAGTGTGTGTCTTTGAAGGTGTTTCTCAATGCAGTTTGTGGAGTGACTGGGGGGACTATAACAACCCAAAATGTTTTCCAAGTGGGGGAAAAAGATGGACAAGATGAGTTTTGGAATCCTTGAGCAATTTCCCCATGGAGAGGGGCACTGTTGCATGAGTTGGGAATTTACAGGTCTTGCAGGGCTTGATAAGGAACATTTCCAGCCTATGAGGGAGTGAGCAGCAGTGACTGTGGCAGTGTAAAAACACTGTAAACCCAAGGGTTGGATGATGGCCTTTCCATGAGGCTGTGCTCATGTCTGTGAGAGCAAGAAGGACACAGTCTTGTCCTGAGGGTGCTCTTGCCTCCTAGGAACTGGAGTCCTCAAAGCAAGCTGCCTATGTCAAAGTGATGTAATCGTCACTCAGTTTATAAAAACAGCAAATGCTGACCAAACTGTAAATTTTCTGTCATTTAGCCAGATAGATTTCTTTTCTTTCTCTTTCTTTAACTGTTCTGTTACTACCAAA
Source organism: Pardalotus punctatus (assembly GCA_013400915.1). Lineage (NCBI taxonomy): Eukaryota > Metazoa > Chordata > Aves > Passeriformes > Pardalotidae > Pardalotus > Pardalotus punctatus. Next base: position 595,571 of record VZTX01019306.1, on the reverse strand, counting down.
TCAGCTGTTATTGCTTGACATCAAATTTAATAGCATAGTTTGTATTTTAAAATACTTTCTCTCATTACGATGTCTCTCTTTCTATCCTCTCCTTTCCTCATAGAAAACATGGCAGACAAGTTTAAGAAATTCTCTCAGAATTACCCCATTTCTTTTCTGAGAAAGTACGTGTTATTTTTAGTACCATTTAAAGTCTTTTTTCCCTTCTTTTCTTTTTTTTAAGAGACGTAATGCTACTCTTTCGCCCTTTCCCAGCTGTCTGGAGTATTTTTAAAAGAAATAGTTCAAGAGGACATTGCAGACTTGTTAAATCTGAATTTTGGCAGAAAATTTTAAACTTTTGCTATAGCACTTCAAAGTTAGAAGGAACTAGAGTTTGAAAATTGATGCAGATATAAGATGGCATATTTAATGACAGATGTATCTATAGAAACCTGTTAAGATGCAGATTATCCCCCTGGGGAGGGGAGATCAAAACTGCCAATCTATAAAATATACTTGTTAGGGGAAGGCATGGAATCTATCTCTGCGAGCACTTTGATTGCAGGGGACAGTGTAGCAGCATGTGGCATCACAACCTAAGAGCAGACAAATCAGCTTGATGACTTTCAAAGCCAAGAATACTGCTGGAGGCAAGGGTACTCCAGTCTAGAAGAAATTAAAACATATAGAGACTGTTATTAATTCCAGATCTATTTTTGTGTAGTCAAATCTGTATGCAAATCCTTAGCATCTCATTTTGGCAGATTAATCTAAAAGTGAAGAGCGGTATGTGAAGGGAATGTAATGATAAAACACCAGAGATGAGCAATATTGCAGGGAAAAGGATGTAAGCTGTGTACTTGATGTGAGGGACTCTTTGTGAAGAGAAGCAAATAATTTTGCTTATTTGCTTATTTTATTATTTTATGAGGAAACAATGCTCTTCTTTCTCTTCTTCCTTCACATCTTTCCCCCCAAATTAAAGTGTCCTTTCAGAATGGAAATGCACAGCACAGCATTGTGTTTCTGCTGTGTCTCCTGTAGTTTAACATTCTGGAGGTAATAATCCAAATAACTATGATTTTTTTTTCAAAATATTAATCTGATGTATCATTTTAGACATTATGCTGGGAGTAAAAATAACTGTATGTTAAAAAAAATTAACAAAATATTAGAAAAGATTGTTTTGTGTGTGTGGCTCATGACCACTAGGAATGTGAAGGCTGCACAACAATGTAGAGGCAAATAACAGATTGTGAGATCAGACACAGGAGCAGTCATTGCTTTCCAGTGCCTGCTCTTGTGTGTGCACTTCACAGGTGCTGTGATGGGCAGGGTGTGGCTTAGTGTGATGGAAACAGTTTGGAAAGACCACATCTCATCCCAGCTGTTTCTTAGCCTGTGCACGTCTCTGAGCTGGGAGTTTGTGTTGCCATCCCTGGGTAGGTGCTGAGTACAGGCTGGTGCTTGCAGAGATGCACGCAAGTAACAACATCATTTCTCCCTGCTACTGCAGTTCAAGAGAAAACTCTAAAATAGATATGTTTCTAGTTTATGCTCTCGATTCTTGGCCCTACTCAAGTTATTTCAAGTATATTATCAGAGGGTACTTCTGTGTCAGCAACTAGCTCAGCTTGGTAGGAGCAGATCAGCAGATAAAACTGTACTCCATGTACACTTCACTTTTTTTGCTTTGGACTAGGTTTGTTTTGGTCCTCTGGCTCAAATGTTCCCAATACTCAGATGGTACAAAGCAAAAAGACCAGTTATTAGTTCATGCCCTTATGCTGTCAGTAGGAACTGGAGCACGCTGGGGTACATCTGGAGCAGAGCATGGAGGAGGTGGCAGAGATGCTTCAAAATCATGGTATGGCTCTGAACCAAAATGCTGTCCTTGGTGTAGCTGGAGGCTGGCAAAATGAGGATTCCCCAGCACAGAGCTTGGGGATAAAAGGAAAAAAGCCAACCCATCAGCCTTAGTGGGACTGGGCCATAGCTCAGCCAGTAGCAATGTAAGTCACTGTGCTGCTGCCCTGGCTGAAACAGGGTATGCCTTCACAAGAAGGGAGGCATCAACAAAATGTAGTGACAGATGAAATTCCTTCCTCTCATTGCTGTGGATTTTGTCCACTATTGGCATGTGCCATTAAAACTGTAATATAAATAGTTTGTCTGTCAGTATGAGTGTCACTGGTGTGTGGCCACTGACATTCTCTAGTTCTGCCCAGCCCTCCTGGGAGGAGCAAGGTGAGGTGCAGCTCACGGGTGTTAATTTCTGATTCCATCTTCCCATAGGCCCAGGGTGATGACAGAGGGGGACTGGGACCTGTGGCAGTGCTGCAGTGACACTGTGTCCCCAAAAGGCTTGAGCACACTCCAAAAACATGTTTGCACAGGTCAGATTACAGACTGAAGAAGTTTTCCATGTTTACTTAGTGAAATCTGCCATTTAAAATAAAATGAGAAGAGGATGATCAGGCATTAAATGTCTCTTTACTGTGTTGAGGTAAATAGTTGGATTGCAGCAATCTGCTCTATTCTGAGCTTTTCTGAGGTGCTTTACACCATGCTTTCATGACCATTATTGAAAAGTAAATGGTAGTGCTGTTTCTTGTCACTGTGGAGGAACCTTACAACCAAGTTTACAACTAAACCAGGAGGTGTTCTCTCTAAATACAAACTAAGTACAGAATTTCTTTCTGATGTGTAGGTGAGCACAATTGCATAGGTTTACACTGTGCTTTCTAGCTGGCAGTGGTATCCCATCTCATGCTCCCGGTAAGGGAGAGCTTCTCTCTGATGTCTTCCTTCTCTTTGATGTAGGCCCACCTCCTCGTCTTTTAAACCGTGTCACATGCTGTATGTTCCTTGGAACAGGGATGGGTTTTGTCTTTGTGTCTTGATTAAGGCTGAATGCACAGTTATTTGTAAACAGATCAATTTTTGTCTCATTTTTGGCCCGTAGAATTAGTTCTACAAAGGAAGTGTGTATGGGGTGTTTATTTGTTGCTATTCTGTGTTTCTGTATGTTTGACAAATGGGTCTGTTTTTCCCCTTGTAAGCAGATGAAGAAGTGCAGGGGAATGTAAGCAGAAGTGGTGGTACATAATGTAATTATTATCTACAAATGAACTCTAGAACTGGTTATTTTACTGTACCTGATCTTGCTCCTGGCTTTGCTTATATGAAAAAATGTAACCTGTACAAACTCTTTTATAGGAGGAGTAACAAATACTGCACAGTATCAAAACAGACTCATGGTCTATGATCCTAAGCAGGTGAGTGAGTATCTGTGTTGTATATGGTTTGGTTTGTGTCAAACAGGTCTCTTGGCAAATGCATACAAGGATTTTGTAAGGCTGAAAGCACTGACCATTTTAATTAGTGATGTTTTAAATTCACTTTGTACTGATGTGTGAGTTTAACAGAGGGATGGAGACCCTGACAACTTATTATGTTTTTTAAGCCTGTAGGCATTAGAAACATCTTAGATTAAATACAGAAATGTGCTTTAAATCTGTTGTATTTATCAGTATTAATTTTTCTTGTTCATTTTATCGATTTTTTTTTTTTGTAATCCAGCAGCCCTGGTCACTGTATACTCAGAGCCAGTGTCCCAAAACCACTCCTTGTCATTGGCATTTCTGCTTTGAATTTCATATATGGGCCTTTTTGTTTCCTGCATACTTTGAGAAGTATACTACCTGGCCATGACTTACTCTGCTGACTGCAAGGGTGCCTATCATTTCATTACCCAAGCACCTAAAATATCTTTTAGGGATTATTTCATACATTATGTATGAGTTTTGATTAGGTTAGCATGGCTCAGTAACCGTTTCAGAGGGTTAGGGCATGGTTATGCCCTCTTGCTTGTGTTAGGAATTAAAAGTCCTAAGCTTGCAATCAGAGTTGCATAGCCTGATTTACACCCACGTGGAAGAGTATTGACTTTTCTGATTGGATTGTAGGATAGGGGCTTTGATTTCTGTATTTGGAACAAAATTGTGCCAGGAGATACTTCTATGTGGTTCCCACTGACTTTTTAATGCACAGCATGTGTGGGGCCTGAAGCAGAAAGCAGGAGATGATACACCTGCCTCGTTCTTTTTGAGGTGCAGTTTTATAATCAACTATACAATTGCTGACTGTCCTAAATCCAAGTAGCAATTACAGGCAGCAATCTTACTTTGCTTGTGAGGGGGACATGTATTTGGATACCACGTCTCTCTTGTGTACCTTTCACTCTGACTCCTCACTTGCTGACGTGGAAGTTGCCCCCCGAAATACCAGTGGTGGGGCTGCCTCAGTGAGCCAGGCTGACGTCGAGGAGCCCAGCCTGGCGCGTGAAGAGTTACGGAGGAATTGTGTACTTGTATTCTTCAAACGAGGTCCGCTTCATGTTTGTACACACAAGCTCTTTTTAAAAATTCTGCTGGCATATTGTTTACGGTGGGTGCTGGAAACCATCACATCTGCTTGCATCTCGCACGGAATCTCAATAGCTCCATCACAGAGCCCCAGCGCCTGCTCCTGCGCGAGGCCTTTGTGGCGAGTCGATAATGCCTGCCATCTGCCACCGAGCACACAGCTACCTGCCAACAAGCCGGCTGCGCTGACCTCTGCCTCCCCACCGCTGATTAGTATTCACACACCGCCTTATTAGAAATGACCCCGCCAGGCCCCTCTGTTTCTCTGCCTTTCCAGTGCTTTGAGGCTCACCTGGCAGGCACTGCAGTGGAGGAAGCTAAAGATATAATCAGGGGATGCAGGCAGGTTTTGCAAAGCAGATGGTGTCTATAGTCTGGTGTTAAGAGACTGGACTACTAATGCAAGCATTAATGCCTAATATTCAACTATTACAGATTGAAATGTATAGCTATAGATTGTGGAGGTTAAAAGGCAGAAGGTTTAGAGGCTCTCAAGTTGCTGCACATGTATCACAAAAAATTTCCTCACAGATTTTTAACTACCTCCACTTAAATTAATCTTATCTGTTGCCAGGTTGTTTGATTTGGTGTACATAGCAGGAGCAATTGTTTTCTCAGGTATAAAATACTGTGCTTTAATCCCTTGTCCTCTGTCCTAAACAGGTAAAATTCTTGAATATTGTAAATGAGTAAGAAAAATAGGCAAACTTTGTAAGTTCCCACAAATAAAGGGTTGGCATTAAACCAAATACTTGAATCATTTGAGAAGATTCTTTAGGAAATTATTTTTCCCTGTTGCTTCATTCCCCAAGGATAAGATCAAATAAGCTTCTGAATAACGAAAGGTAGAAGAATCTCTCTTCTCTCATAACAGAGCTCATTGGTACAGATAATTTTAGCACTGTATACAAAGGAGACATCTAATAGTCTGATTTAAGGAGAATATGCTACTGAGTTATAAAGAAGAAAAAGACCTTTGAAACCTGATGAGCTAGACAAAAAAAAAAAAAAATACAGAGCAAGAAATACCATTAAATTAATGAATTGAAATGTGAGAACTGTAAACCACATATTGAAAGTCCAGTATGTCTAGTCAGTGTTACAACCAACACACATCTAGCGTATGAACAGAACAAGTATATGCACTTGTAATTCCTGACCAAGGGTAAGAAGCAACCAGTAGCGTGCTACTGTTTATTGCACCACTAATATAGGTCTGTCCTTGAGCAGTGCTTAGATAAATTCTCTCTCTCTCTCTTCCCAGAATAAGTGGTTAAGCCGTAGCCCGATGCTGCAGAGGAGAGTGTATCACTCCATGGCCGCTGTCCAAAGGAAGCTTTATGTGTTAGGGGGGAATGACCTCGACTACAACAATGATCGGATCCTGGTCCGTCACATAGATTCCTACAGCATAGACACCGACCAGTGGACTCGTTGCAGCTTCAACATGCTGACAGGTAAGCATTCTACAAAAGGGAAACTCATTACTGTTGAACTGAAACATCTTTTCCCTTTAGATGCCTTTAGTATGTGGAACTCCATGACTTTGCTACAATTGCTTCTGATATAGGGACCATTGTTAGCCAAGAAGACACTTTTGATTACAGTTCTGGCATTCAGTGGTCCACAAAACATTTGTTTTAGCACATTGTACATTAAATTCTGAAAAAGGTGCACATAAATTTAATTTAATTAAGCAGGCAAAAATAATTTGTCATAATATTACCAGTACTGTTTTTTGATTCTCCAGAAGCTTGCCTGTGGTATTGGTTTAGCTCCTTGTTTGGGTGCATGCTCCTTGTTTTACTGATGTGTCTACCATGATAACATCATTTTGTAGTGGATTCTGCTGGCATTTTAGGGCAAAGCTTTCACTGAAGTCTAGTAACTCACTTATTTCAGCAGTATCTTCCTAATAAATTATCCAAAAGGAGGTGTCCTTGTTGAAATTCTGTCAAATCAGAAGTCAGTTGAGCACTTAGTTAGCTACAGGATCTGTAAAGTTCTTCTCAGCTGTTATTAGGAAGAACTGTTACAGTTGGAACTTGCAAAGCACTGCAACTCACTGTCCCTGCCACCCAGTCCACCAAAGTTCACCTCCACTTGATACAATTCCCAGATGAGTATCCCCTTGAATCCCTGAGAGAGACAGAATCATAAAATGGTTTGGGTTGGAAGGGACCTTAAAGATCATCTAGTTCCAACCCTCCTGCTATGGGCAGGGACACCTTCCACTAGACAGGTTGCTCAAAGCCTCACTTAACCTGGCCTTGAGCACTTCCTGGGACTGGGCATCCACAACTTCTCTGGGCAACCTCACCACCCTCACAATAAAGACTTTCTTCCTAATATGTAATCTAAACCTACTCACTTCCAGTTTGAAGCCATTCCCCTTGTCCTGTCACTCCATGCCCTTTTACAAAGTCCCTCTACAGCTTTCTGGTAGGCTCTCTGCTGGTACTGAAAGGCCACAGTTAGGTCACCCTGAAGCCTTCTCTTCTTCAGGCTGAACAGACCCCAATTCTCTCAGCCTTTCATTGTAGGAGAGGTGCTCCATCCCTCTGATCAACTTGGTGGCCTCCTCTGGTGGACTCACTCGAACATGTTAGTGTCCTTCCTGTACTGAGGTGCCCAGAGCTGGACACAACACTCCAGGTGGGGTCTCAACAGAATCGAGGAGAGGGGCAGAATTGCGTCCCTGAACCTGCTGGCCATGCTTCAAGACAGGCATGTGACACATTCTTAGAGTAGCATCAACAGTAGGGTTGCTTGGTTTCCAAGACAGGCCATCAGAGTACTGGATGGATGCTACGCAGAGAGGCATAGATTAAAAAGGAATTACACATGGTCAAACAGAATTAGTTTTTCACATGTCTTTTGCTCACCAGTTAATTTTTGTATTATCTGGAGGAACTGACAGCCTTTGAGAAGGATGTAGTCTGATTTGCAACTGCCAAACCCTGGCACCACAGGCACCTTCATCATTCTGGAGCTGACCCTGTCCCACGAAATGCTGTGAGGCAGCTTCTTCTCCACTGCCTGCAGGTCATTTCCACAACCTGCACCTTAAGAAAATAAGCCTTTCTTTCTGTCTGTGCAACTGGCAGTAAATGTGCCTGTTGCACTGCGTAGTGCAGATTTTTTTAAGGCTGTATTTTTCCTTCAAAACTTCCAAACTTGTTCGGAGCCTGTTGCTATGGGGATGAACTTGCGCAGCAGCTCCCGCCATTTTCACCGTTCTCGTACCTGGAGGAGCGGGGCTGAGCAGGTGTGGGCAGCACGGGAGGGGCACTCAGTGCTTGCAGCCTCTGTGGCTGTTTTGGTGTTTGGGTCTGATGGAGGCTGAGGAGCAGGTGGGGACCATGCCTGTCACCTGTGATACACGTGGGGAGGGAGCAGTGGTCCCCTGCTCAGCCACATTATTGCTCCTCTGGGCTACCTCTGGGTAACATTGAGTGGGGCTCCTGCAGAGAGCAAGGAGCCACCTTCATGCTTCCCCTTCACTCTGACAGGGTGGGAGTTCTGCAACAGTCAAGTTACTGCCAGGAGTGTTTGCATCCCATTACAGAACTCCAGCATTCAGTGTTAAAAGGGTTAATTAAACACTGAAAGTGGTTTCTATTTCCTTCTTTGCTTTAGGTCAAAATGAGTCTGGAGTTGCTGTCCACAATGGTAGAATATATTTAGTTGGTGGCTATTCAATTTGGACAAATGAGCCTTTGGCATGTATCCAGGTGAGCGATTTAGGTTTCTTTTAAAGTATTTTCCAATAATTTTGCAAGGATAAGTTTTGCACAGTTGCTACTAAAAAAGGAAAATACATGTGAAGTGTAGAGATTAAGGATATTGCTTATGCAGCCACTGAACCTGCATAAACAGAGAGGAAATACTGTAGATATTAAAAGTATTTCCAGATGAGCCAATAGATGCAATTCCTCTAAGATATTCCAGTAAACCAGGGTTGAGATGTCTTTCCTTTAGCAAGGTTTGGATAAAATAATGTGTGTATATTCACAGGTTACACAATCAAGTTCAAAAATAAAAGGGTTGCAGAAATGGATGATGGGGCTAAGAATTTTTCAGCCCATATTGTGATTTTTGTTTTCCTTCCAAGCTGTGTTTCTGAAGGGCAGCCAGAGTTAACGAGTTGTTCATTGACCAAGTTCAGTCAGCCTGAGACCTGCCCTGCTGCTTAGTGCTTTAAAGCTTCAGTGGAAGTTTTTTGATCCCTGCTTTAGGCAGTATGTTGTCCAACAAACTCTTCTATTCTCCCATTTTGTATAAAAGCAGCTCACCCATAGATCCATGGTTTTCAGGGATTTCAGTACAGAAATTAGGAATTCTTATCTTTCTGCATGTTTGTGAGTGAAGCAGTTTTGCATCACAGCCATTGCTTTGTGACCAGCTGGGCAGTTACAGACAGAAACTCTTGTTTATGTCACAGTTTCTGCACTTTTGCTGATAAACAACATTTTCATTAGCTTCCAACTTTTTGGATTTTAGAACTTCACTTCTAAATTGTCCCATAAGACTAGAAATTAGGCTTAGTATAAGAAAGGAGTATATTGGGATGCCAAACTGCTGGTCTTACAATGAACACTTTGTAGCATGAATTTGTAAAGAGTAGATCATGCAAGATAAACAGTTAAAAACATGTTCTGGTCATTGTATAATAGTGTTTTAGCAAGTTGTTGGATACCATACCTAACAATTTATTGGAAAAAGTCATTCAGGCTGGCTTCGATATAGCTGACATATAATGCTTAGATGGAGTAATAGCACAGTATAGAAGGTAGCAGCTGTGCTCCACCAGTGGGCTCGTTTATAATCAACAGGTACTTTGCAGCATTGCACCTGTGTTTAAATACGGCTTAATGACAAGCAAAAGTGATCCTGGGATCTTGCTTTCTTAAATGGACATTTGTCCACCTCCCCAGACTGGTCGTGAACTGGCAGCCTGCCTGACACAGTCCCCACATAAAAGGGAAAAGAAATATAATGAGTGATTTGGCAAAGCTGTGTGTGCTGTCCCGTCTCAGCTGTTGGCAGTGTGCCTGGCTTTAACCAGCAAAACAGCCTTTTTATTTTCCAATTGAGGAAAACTGAGGTTGTTCTCTCCTTTGGAAGAAAAAATTTCACTTTTTTCAAATACCTTTACTTACTTAAAGTCAGTCATTTATTTGGCATTCCCATCTTCCATAGAGCTTCTGTGCCCCCAGTATACCACTGAGCTGACAAACTATTTGTGCTCTGTGCTGGCAGGAGCCCTTGTGTGCATAGTAGCCCACTTGCACAGCTACACATTCTCCTGCCAGGAAGCAGGATCCAATGGCACCGTTTGCTACTGAGTGTCTGAGCACTCAGGTTTTGGGTTGGGTGATGAGAACAGCAAATGGGTCACCAGATCTATAAATAATCTAAAAATTATCTGAAACAACCTTTCCGCTGGGATTAATAGTAAGTGCATGTGGTGGGTGCCAGCAAATTTGTTTCAGCTTTCTTCTGTGATCCCAAAAATATTTTGTGTGCTTTGATGTGCAGGTGCTGGATGTTAGCAAGGAGGGGAAGGAAGAGGTGTTCTATGGGCCTACGCTCCCCTTCGCTTCCAATGGAATAGCAGCCTGCTTTCTTCCAGCTCCTTATTTCACATGCCCCAACCTTCAGACTCTGCAAATGCCTCACCACAGGATCGGCACGATGTGACACATTCCTTGCGCATCACAGAATCAGAAGTGGAGGGGGGAAACATGAAACCCTGTGTATAGAAGGGTTTCCCTGGATCAGTGAGAAGAATCAGTCTAATTGGGCTGCTGCTTTACCATCACACATTTGTCTTAAAGTTGGATCACGGTAGGCAGGAAGGAAGCTACAAAACCTGTGTGTGGTTTCTCTCCTCAGCCTCAGATGTGGAAGCAGATGCATGAGAGCATTGGGCATTTCTGCCGGTGACTACTTGCTACCTGTCTACTTCATTTCCTTATGCAACTTTGTCAGGCATTGTGGATGCTCTCAGCTCTTCCTGGGCTGCTGCTCTTTGGAGTCTGCACATTCAGTTGTTCACCAGTGGCACTTTCAAAGACGATAAAAAAGCTCTGTTTATGTTGACAAAGACGATATAATACTGTGCTAATTATGCAACTTACTCAATACCTTTGGCAAAAAGAATAACAAATGTGTTGACTTCCAATTCCGAACTCCATCGTTTACAGTTTCTCATTTAATAATACTTCATTTGAAATTTAAATACTTCAAAACAGATTAAAACAAAAATAAAAAACAAACAAGCCCTATAGGATATGAGGAACAGATAAAAATTGTCTCAGCCGAAAGGCAAAGAAAATGAAGCCTCATGGTTAAACTCAAGTCTGAACTGAATGTGTTTGTCTGAGAATCTAAAGATTGTTTGGGATGTCATTTACCAAGGTCTGCTACCAAATAAATGTTACCTTCTGTCATATGATCAGTTCTTCCTGACAGCTGCAGTCTTTTAATGGTGGAGATCAGCCTCTTTACTGTATAATTAAAATGTGCCATTTACTTAATATTTTTAATATCCAGTTTGCAAGGGGTCGTCACATTTACAATTACCAATGAACAGTCTCATTTTGTCCAACATATGGTCCCACAAATCACTGGTCTCCCGAGGCTAAACAGGTGTAGAACAATGCCAATATTTATTTATTTATTCTTTCAGTTTATATAGTGTATCTCCATTCCATTCTCCAGGCATATGCCAGCTCACAGCAAATACTCTAACCTGGTATACTTTGGCTTTGCTTGGCTACTGCAGCCCCTGTCTCTTATCTCTGTGTTTTATTTACATATTGAACAAAAATGTCAATGTTTGTAAATATTAACCAAGCATGTAATTAAATCTTTCTCTATTTCTGATTTCTGGATACTCTGCACTTCTCTGCCTTAGCTACTGATCAGGTCCCTGCCACTGTGCTGCCTGAGCAGACCTATCAGATTCCTGCTGATGCTCCTGCTAATGCCACATGTGGAATACGCTGCGGCAGTAGCCTGCGCCTGCTGGACAGGAACAGCTTTGACTTAGTCCAGTGAGCAATGCTTTCAAATCAAATGCATCTTTTGACTTTTAAGGGTCTGGTTACAGGGAGGTAACTTTATTACCATTTCTGTCTCCTGCTGGGCAGTGTACTTGGGGAACATCACCTTTCCTTTTCCATACTTATCAGGTTAGAATGTTTTATGGTTTTTTTTGTTTGTTTGTGGTTTTTTTTTTTTTTGTTTTTTTTTTTGCTGAGCGTTCTCATCTCATTGCCTCGAGCAGAGCTGCAGCTACACAGTCTTTGCCTGGCACATTGACTCGAATTGCTAACACCATCTCCCTCTATACACCAAGCAAGCCTACATCCAGGCAGGACTTCTCACTATGCTGCATGGGAGCTGGATAGGCTGTACATCAAGACATATTTTAGTTTCTTGTTTTAATTTGTTTGATCTCCTGGAAATCTGCATGCAAGGGGCAACTCTCTGAACAGGCCATTAACAGAAATTGTTTTCCTGTGTGGGCTGGAGGGCCCAAGCCAAGCAAGTATTCAAACTTTGACTTGGTGTGGCTTTCAGGGACACCAACAGAGTACATGTTTCATTTTCAAGAGGAGGGTGGCTAAAGTAATCAAAACGTGTGCAGGGGTTTTGAGTCTCATCCCAGAGGTACCACACCAGGTGAGTGATCAGCTTTTGTTTCAAGGGCAGAACTGACACTTACTTCCTATTTGTAAAGCCCAGTGCATTTCTGGACAATAGTGCAAAGTACTTTTTCTATGTCTCAGCTTAGTTCAGAGGCATTTATTCCTAGGCCTCACAGCTTACCAGAGCTGTAGCTATGGAATAATTTCTAAACTGCTGCTTCTGGAGAGCAAGGGGAGGGATTAGGATGGATCAGGATGATTACTGAGCAGTGGCAGAAAATGGCAGCAGTGGCCTTGGTTTGAGAAACAGAGGGGGGCAGCTTCCTTATGCAAAGCAGCATGTGCCTCTTGGTTCGAGGTCTGAAAGGCAAGAAAATGATCATGTTTGTTCTGCCCTTTAGACACTTTTACTGCTCTGGTTGTTATCACCAATTGTCTGCACTGTGAATGGCAGTTTCAAACAGCTGTGCAATTGCATTGTATTGGTTAGGGGTACCTCTGCCACAGAGCCTCAGGACAGCACATATGCTCCTGTTAGTGTCAGGATTCTGCTCTGGCTCTTAATCATCAGGCTCCACTGATTATACAGATCTTTCACAGCAACCTCTTAGTCACTTTTGTGTCACACTTCCTATCTGGGTCTTTCTGCTTTTGTTGCAGGACCTACAAGGACAGATGGAGGGTGTTTTGCTGCACCTGAAGTCAGAAAATGCCTCATAGCCCTTACCAGATGAGCAAAATCCAGTTAATTATTGCCAGGTAAGAAAAGGAAACAGTGAGGATGCAAGAGCAGAGAGAGAGCACTCTGCTGTGGCTGAGGGGTCTCAGCTGGAAGAAGTGAGGATAGGAGAGCAAGGCTGGCTTCACCTGCTACCTGCAGCTGTGCAGGACTCTTGCAAAGTTTCTGAATCACCATGTCCTTGCTCTGCCATCTTTGCATTGAGTGTCTCTGGCTTCTGCAACTGCCATGGTTGTGGACTCCTGGGCGTGACCTCCAGATCCACCTCTGCTGTTCTAAATTTTGTACCATTTTGGGCAAACATACAACTCTGAACCCAGCCTTCATCCCTACCCAGCCTACTGGTTTTGATATGTACCTTTGACATGCAGTTTAGCTCAGTTTTTCCACACAGCCTTAAAGCTGTCCAGAACAAGAATATTATTTCCATGCTTGCTGGTTCTGTTGCCGGAGTCTGATCATCACAGTGTGAGAGCAGATGCCAACACAAGTCATTTTTCCAGCTGGGAGTGTACAAGGTAATGGGACAAGTTGCAAACAGTGAGAACTAACTACTGCTTCAGGGAAAGAGGTGTTCCTACCAGTGAATAATGCAGCAGCAGTCACTGACTGTCCAGTTTGGAAGAGAGGGCAGTTCTGTGCCCTGAACTCCTTAGATTTACACATTAAAGCTACTTATATCTGCAGCTAAGACTTTTGAGCCACAAAGTGTTAAAGAGCTGTATTGAAGAGCTGTTCTCTGATATTTTTCAGGCCACTCCCATAAAGTAATATTCCATCCTTTATATAGCTTTAATTAAAGTGTAGAATTTAAAGAAGTATATATACTTTACCTTTGAGTCCTAAAATGTGTTATCAGCTCTTAACTATAAATAACCACAAGGGAATCAGCTGTTCTGTGCTTTTAATCCAAAAAATACCCGATTTTCATGAGCAGCAGCACCAAAAGTCCCTTCTGCCACTCTTGAGCATTTCATACCCAAGTGCTGACTAAAGAAGCATTCACATGTTATGAGCCAGTGTGCAGCAGTCTTGTCTCTGTACAGTAATGTTTTTGTAATCCTTTGATTTCTAGCTGTGGCTTACATTTTTTTCTTAGTTAAGCAGCTTTTGGGCAAAGTTCAGGAACTCTCAGAAGAGCTGAAACTTCTCTAACTCTTTTTCATCTAAGTTTTGCCTTCCCCAGTTACCCTCCCCCAAACCTGTACAGACATTTAGTACATCAGTTGCAGAATCGTGGAGAAATAGATAATTGAATATTCACACATGCAGAAACAACCCAGGCAGAATGTGGAACAATGTGGAAACAAGCGCGAAAAGAGGCGGCATCTGTTTATTGAAAATTAGAATATAGAATAAATTAAGAGGGCAAGGTTAAAACACTTCATCTGCAGGCAGAGTTTGTAGGGGAGGAAGACTGCAGGAAGTTTAGCACATAGACTGTATATAAGGACTTAGGCAGTTTTATTTTTGCAAAATGAGTTGGTTTTTTCCCCCCCAAAGACCACATTATGCAGGGATCAAGTGTCCACATAAAGAATGGTTTTCCAATAGAGATGATTATATATAGCTGTCTCACAGTAATGCCAGAATTAAAATGCTTAAAACGCTAATGTTGCAATGCTTCAAGTACTGAAGAACAAAGTAAGTATTTTTAGCAATACCCTCAATTCATGTAAGTGAATGCTGTTCTAATTTTTCCACCAGTGCCTATGCAGGTCATGCTGGGCCTTTCAAAAACAAATAATGAATTTAGCAAATTTGCATTTTTAATGCCTGTTTTGGTGTCATTCTGCAAGGAGAAGAGTAGAGCCAAGATAGTGTTTGATGGACTGACAAATGCAGTGAGTTTGGTTGTAATATGGAATTACTCTGTTGGCATTGCCACAGGCCTGTGAAGATAAGACATCTACAAATAGAGGACCTGAGTTTTTACATTTTTTTTGTTGTTTTGTACATACCTTCACACTTTGTACATTAAGCTTGCAAAGGTTTACTTTAAAGCTGCTCAAGTAGACAAAAGCCATATCCTAGTCATTCATCATAAAACAAGCTTAATTATGCTAGGACATATTGACACTGCATCAGATTTTTAATTTTCAATGTAATTTTAAAACCATTGCTAACAGATGGGCTGATTACACTGAATTTGAGTTTTAAGTAATAGTTAAAAATTCTAAAATATGATTAAACTGGAAATACCCATTGCATACATAATTTTCAAAAAGCTACTGAAAGAAGGAAAAGCAGAGCACAATAAAACCTCTTTTCTGTTTCCTGAGGGAACATTCCATTTATAGTAGAGTTATCCAAGTTCCTTAGATGACCAAGCAGTTTATGCTATTGGCAGCTCCTCTTCTGTTCAATTACAACAAATAACACAGGACCTTATTCTTTCCATAGGTCTGCTGCATAAAAGGTGTGAAGTTTTCTATTTCAGAAGCTCTTTTTTATTGAAACAACTCCCCCCCACCTTTTTTTTTCCTGGACAATGAAAGCAAAGAGTAATTTAAATTACCATGTTTCTACTTTTCAATAACAATAACAAATGTACAATTGTTATGGAATAGAGGGACTAATGGAAGTCACATGTGAATTCTGAATAGAAGGTATTTTTTTCATGTTATCTTGTTAAAGTTACTAAAGGAGAGATAAGCCAGACTTCCCTCTGCCTGCCATTGTTCATCATGTGTGGGACATCTGTTTCATATCACAAAGGATGATAATGGGTCAGAGGTGATTGGTATCCTGAATTCTGGAATAGGGAAAATACAAAAGTGAAATACTGTCTTTCAGATCTCAATTCTATATGTTGCAGGAAAATAAAGCACTTGCAACACATAGTCCTCCTATCCTGGAACAGTCCTCTGGCCAACAAGATCAGCATAGAAAATGCTGGCAAGGCTCATGACGGCTCTATTTCAGAGAGGTCTCTTGTCACCATTTTCAAATGAAAGGACACTCTGGTCACAGACCAGGCACCAGGCTTGGGGCAAGAAAAAGCTTACTGAAATTATATACTTTGTTAAACTCCACTGACAAACTGATCCTTTAGTTACGAGTAATTAATTACACTACTGATAGTTTTGGCTGGGGTGGAGTTAGTTTTCTTCACAGTGGCAGATGTGGGGCTGTATTTTGGATTTATGCTGAACACATTGGGTTCAGCATACATACAACAACAGGGTTGATAATATCAAGATGTTTTTGTTATTATTGAGCAGGGCTTACACAAAGCCAAGGCCTTTTCTGCTTCTTGTACTGCCACGCTGTGGAGGAGGGCTGGAGTTGCATGGGAGGGTGAGAGGAGACACAGCCAGGACAGGTGACAACAACTGACCAAAGGGACATTCCAGACCACAGGACATCATGCTCAGTACAGAAAGTGGGGGCAGAAGGAAGAAGGAGGAAGGGCATTTGGAGTGATGACATTTGTCTTTTCAAGTCACCACTACCCGTGACGAGGCCCTTCTCTCCTGGGGATGGCTGAACACCTGCCTGCCCATGGGAAGCAGTGAATTCATTCCTTGTTTTGCTTTGTTTGCATGCTCGGCTCTGCCTTCCCTATTAACCTGCCTTTATCTCAACCCAGGAGTTCTCTGCCTTTTACCCTTCTGATTCTCTCCCCATTCCCACTGGTGGGGGAGCAGCTGTGTGGGGCTTGGCTGCTGGCTGGGGTTAAACCACCACAACATTCAAAAAGGCTTAATACCACCAACATTTCATTAGATAGAAGGGTATGAATGATGAAATTTCTCTGAATTAGGTACTCTAGCTACAGCCTTGTTTTCAGGATCTTTTCACCATCAGTTGTGGAATTTATAGGTCCAGTGAATGTCCATCCTTGCAAGCAATGTTATTTCTTAACAACGTACTGGGAGAGACCCTTTCCATCCAATAAGTAAAATGCTGCCCTAGTGCTACAAAAATGCAGGCCAAAGGAGGAGTCTATAAAAGCTGGAATCAGGCTGTCACTTCACGGTGATGCTTCAGACCAAAACTGTGGCAGCACAATGGTGTCTGGAGTGGTGGCCTGTTAGCACAGTCACAGTCACCTGGAGCATGGCTGTGACACAGTGATCAATGCAGTCTCTAACGCTGTCACCCACCCAACTCTGCCTTGCCTTGCAGCCTTTTGCTAACGCTAAATGGTTCTGTGAGACAGCAGCCCCATGCTCAGCACTGCCCTCTGCAGCAGCCTGTGCAGGCAGGCACCAGCTGAGAAGAGAAGGACAGGAGGACCCAGGTAGGGGTGGTGGCAGTGCTGTTGCTCCAAGCCTCAGAGAGGACACAGAAGCCTGAATGAGATGGGGAAAAGGAGCAGAACTGCAGCAGTGTCCACCTGTCCAACTGCCAGTAGTAAAAGGGGTTGTTCTTGATGGGTAGTATTTAAATATCTAAGCAAATACATCAACAACATTAGTAAATCAGAAGATGGTTTGGGTTGGAAGGGTCTAAAGGTCATTTAGTCCAACCCCCCTGCAATGGGTAGCGGTCTTCAACTGAATGAGGTTGCTTAGAGCTTCATCCTTCCTGACCTTCAATGGTTCCAGGAATGGGGTGTCTACTACCTGTCTGAGCAACCTGTCCCAACCATCTTCATAGTAACAAAATTCTTCCTTATATCAAATCTGAATCTACCCGTTTTTATTTTCTAAACCAAACTGTTCAATGTAAAATAATATAGAAAGGCTTAATTTAAATAATGTTTATTGCCTTAAGCAGCCTTTATACAGACAGCATCAAATAAGACACAATATATATATATATTTTTTAGCTTCTAGGTTTTTTCTATATTTTAGTTAAAATCAGCATTTTCTTCTTTCCTTCTTACTGGTTTTGGGCTGTTGTTTTGGTGTATGCTTGGTAAGTCAGTACAGACCAGCATTAATATTATTGGAACTATCAGTCACATCTGCAAATGTCCATACCAAATAAACAGACCAAAACAGATCATCCATTTGGCAGTGGCTGATGGATATGATGTAAAATGCTTTATTTCTGTTCACGTTAACTTTGTGACAGAGAAGAATGATAATTTCCAGATTGTTTAAATTAGTTTCTCATGCGCCAGGAGGTGGTATGCATTTACATAAAGTCCTATTGCTTTTTCAGAAACTTCCAACCACTGCAGATAGTATTAAATATGTCTTTAAACAACCTACTAAACACATCATTAAGTGCTTCGTTATAATATCTGTTCTATCCTTTAAAATCACAGTTTTTACTTTCAGGAGGTAATACTACAGTCAGACATCTGTTCTGGGATCTACTGTGTGGTAGGTCTCAAATTTCGAAGGCATCTCAATTAATTTCTCTTGGAGAGGGGTGCTTTTTATTTTTTTAAAAAAGCTTTTCAGAAGCAGAATCCTCCGGGTATGAATAAAACTCCTCCCAGGTACATAAGCTTACGAGAAGCTACAGTGCAAGTTCAATAAGTCACTTTCATAATGAAAAGAACCTCCATGTTTCTGCACTATTAAGTAGCCTAAAGAGGCTTTTAGTTGCTGCATTATCTGAAGTACCAATAGCCGATTTAGGCAAGAAGATTATCTAGTTCAACTTGATAAGATTACTGTAACGAAAGGGAAGCTGCTCTGAACAAGATTTTAGGGATTTTTGTAGAGGCTATTAGACACAAAAATAATCTTTCCTTCTCATTAACACTGTAAAATTAAAATGTGAATAACTCTAAAAGCAAGAGCCTGCTCACCAGTGTTGCCATTAAGGGCAAACCCACTCCCAAGTCCAGTAAGTAGTTTCAGAAATTTTAAGAAAACTTCAGATTGTTGAGGGAAGTGAAAAGTGTGGATACCACAGCCATTAATGAAAGTTTCCTTAGAACTTTAGAGAAAAAGACATAGAAAAAGTTACAGAGCCAGATCCGCCCTGGAAAGACCCATAATACAGCAAAATATTTGAAAGATCCAACTTTCCAGGCAAACAGGAATGATTACTAAGCTATCATCAAATGATGAGTATTTTTATTAGAAGTGTGTCCTCTCTTCTTTTTCCCCTCACACCTAGTCTAAGTGGATAATTAAGTGTCACGACTAATTAAAAAATCATGGGACCCCTGGAAATTATGGGTTAATTTTAAGAACATAGCATTGAAAATGAAGGGAATAGGAAATCTGAACCTGCCTTTTCTTACATTACCTACAAAGAAAACAGGTTTTACCATGAAATATGAAATACTGAAGTGTTTTAATACGGGTGGAAGGTTAAGACAGCTATATACATTCTGTGCAACATAAACATAAAAAAAAGCAGCTCTCTCTTAACCCAAGCTTTATCCCACTGGCACAACTTCTGGTGAATGCACTGCATTCAAAAAATTGAGTACTAAAGAGCACACATTTTCCTCAGTCTACTAAAATAATAAATTAGAAATTACAAAGTTATGGTTTTCTTTAGAACAGACTGAAGAAGATTTTCAAATGTACACTATTAAAAGGGACAGGTCTCATTCAATGTGAACTAAGTTGTGAAATTCTTTGAAATCCTGTCTTGTATGTTGCAATACAGGCTCAAATATAGACATTTGAATATGTAATAAATTATGTGTCAATCTTTCTATTGCTATTCAAGAGTATATTGAATTAATCTTCAAATGCATGACAAAATACCACAGAATTTAAAAAAATTAATACATAAATTGGTGGAAAAAAACAACCACAAAAATTGATACATGTATTTCTATTGTAAAGATAAAGAACTTGTCTAGTGTGTTGTAGTCCATAGTTTTAGGTATCAACAATGTCACAACATCCAAGAGGAAAGGATTAATCACCAGTATACTGCTGATCTGTCTCATTTTCCAATTTTTGTATCTCATTTTGTCCAGCCTCTGCGAGGTAAGACAAGAGTCTTTTATAGGCTTCTCTGTTGGGAAAAAAGAAAAAAAAAAAAAAAGAAAAAATAAAATAAAATTTAAAAAAATTGAAAACATTTAACATGCTACTTTAATGATCTCACACATCCTAGGAGTAAAAGTGGTAATTCCCAAACACATTGTTGAGATACTGGGATATTAAAACATGGCAACTTCCCCCCACCTATTCATTTGCTTTGTTTGCTGTGAATCCTTAGCATGGCCAGGTCAGAGGAAGAATAAAGATTGTACTGTTTATGGCTAGAAGTGTAGTAGAGATGCTTAGAAACCTACTTGTTCAGTAAACTGCTGTGAAACAGAAGTTCATAATTTTAAAATGTGGAGTTTCTAAGACCTAGATGAAATTAGCATTCAGACTTGATGATCTGTTCTCTCATTTCTGCCTAAGCAATCCCTCTGACTCTCACCACAGCACAGGGATGTGAGACCCTGGCACTTGGGTGCAGCCCACCACTGACCCAGATTTAGACCACCATTCTCAACCAAGGACTGTTTTAAAATAAACCTGGAATTCAGAAAGGAACTGTAACTCAAGTGGATTTTCCAGAAGAGTGCATATGTGTTGATGAGACTTTTCACCTTAAGTTCCTTCTAATACTCTCCAGCCTAGAGAGTGTAATTGTTGTTAAAGTACTGCCTATCACATTTAGGTCTAATTATCTATTTTTATCATGAAATACTAACTTGAGCAAACAAAACTGCAGTTTTCATACTAGTTCCTTGCAATAGTAACACTGGACATCACCACTATAAGCATTTAATGCAACTTTTGAACCTTACTTCTTTTATAGATACGGGTTTGCATTTTAATGTCTACAGTAATTGCACTGAACATGCAAATATAATGTTATTTAGAGGCTGGAACTAAAGAGAGAAGATCAGGTGTTCTTGAAGAGAGAAAATTAGTGTTCTGACAATAAAATACTCATGGATCACCTCAGGCTTCGGGGCAATGGAGCACATTCTAAATACAAATTACTAATAGAAAAAACATTGCCAACAGATTAGATAACATACATGGTTTAAGTGATGAGGCTAAAGGAAATATAGCTCTTCATGTAATATCCAAGCATGTGTTTCAGGAAGCTCAAACAACCTGCTTGCTTTCAGTATTTTGTAGATAATGGGATGAATGTTACCATATTAACAGTATTTAACAAAAGAAAAACAAAAATTTTAGCTATGAAATACATTATCAAAGCATGAAAAGCCAGTAGCGTGAAAATCCTGCATATAATGGTACATCAGGCTCATCCTGGGCAAATTCTCTTAAAAGCAAATGGCAGTTGTTGGTAGTGGATAATAAAAAGTGACTAATATTATTACAAATGAGTTAAATATACTTTTCATTAAATGGAACATTAATACCCTGTGACCACCCCCTAGTGTCTCATGAGTTAATTCTTGCAGAACTCAGTCTTTTGGACTTTTTATAGCCCAGGCCCTGCCAACACACTCTTCAAAACTTTCCTAGCATGAGGCATGAGTGGATCCTACCCTTTGAGTGGTTCCAGGATGTGCAGTGATGCAAACACTGGGGCCAGTTCCTTGCCCAGACCCCAGGAGAGTCACAGGCAGCTTTCCAGTGAGCAGCACTAGCAGGAGCCCTTTTGGCTCGAGTGCCACACAAGGCAGAGCTTCCTGGAGTTTTGTAACTTGTATTGATGCTGAGAGGTCAGTGCTGTATCTGCACCCAGAGACACCACCATCCATCCCTGCAGAGCTGCATCCCCATGTGCCATTCCTCCTAATGCCAGCTGGATTCACATGTCAAATATTTCTGTCCTAAGTTTTTAGGGGGCAAATGGAGGAAGTGTGAGCCTGCTGTGCCTATCAGAGCCAGCCTTTTCTGGACACTCAACGACGCTTCTGTGGTTAGATTATGAGAGAGCTCTTGAAATTAAGTTGGGGGTATTTCTTTTCCAAGCATCTCAGATCATACCTGATTATACTATGATTTCACATATGACCTATAAAGTCTTCTAAAACAGGGACTAAAAGGAAAATTGTTTGGGTAAGGAATTCCTTACTCTGTTTTATAACACACAGTGTGGAGGCAACCTGACTTCACATAAATTCTACTGTGGTCTGTTGATCCAAGTGTCAGAACATCTCTGGAAATGTTTAGCAAATATAGATGGCTTAAAACCATGAAAGGGAGATTTCTGGCTGAACATGCTTAAAAATCACTCATTTCTGAGTGTCTGTGCTGCTGTCTTAACACCGCTTTCTTTCAAGAGAATAAACCTCTACTATTCATTGTCAAAAATAATATTAAATAAAAATCAAACCTCTGTGCAGCATTCCTTCCAAGACCTTGTTTGTGCTCTGAATCCTTCAGAGACTGCGTGATTGTGGGAATCAGGCTGGTAACTAACGTCTGATCCAAGACTGCCACTGTTTGCAGGATGCTGAAAACGCGGTGATCATAGACAGCAGTGTAGTCCTGGATAAACTGCCTGAGGGGGATATAGAGGCATTTTAATGCAGGGTCAAAACTAGATGCAGAGAACTTGCCAAGATCAACTGAAGTGTCTAATCAGAACAAGCAATCTGGCTGCATAGCAATTTTCCTATTGTTCCTATTTTCATACACTGGAGTACTCTACCTGGCATACTTTGTCTAAACAAATCCATGCATTTGTAACCTAATGCTAAAAATTCCACACATTTATTTTCAAGCAATTTGTCAGATTCTGCTGCTGTTTCACCAGGACTGCCTTGTTCTAGAGCACTTTACTTTGTAATGTGTGTGAAACCAAAACTAAGCCATATATTTCTTATTTAATAAATAATAATTGTAATAAAAAGACAACAAAAGAGTTTTAAAATCAAGTTTGCAGAAACAACATTAGCATTTCTTATAAAGCTCCACTGGATCTTAAGCGGTGCAGACCACTGGTGAAGTACATCCATTTGCCTTCCTGAGGATTTGAGGTCTTTAAAGATCACATTACATTCAAATGAAAATTAACATCCTAGGGATGACATGCCATGAAAGTGATGTATCACATACAGACTGGCATTCCCAAAACCACCCATTCTTATTTTGGTGAGTCTCTCTGGAGCTTTCACCTAGACCTGACCGAATACAGGCACAGTGCATAAGGGTTGCAGAATGTCTTTGAGTGTCAGGTCATGCAGCTCTTCTGCTGTATCCATGTAAGATACAGGAGTCATTGTGCAGAGCTATGGAATAAGCATAATTTACATTATAATAATCTATTACTGTCACAAAACCAAATAGAAAAAGCTAAGCTTGTTATATGAAGATTATCTACACTTCAAATTAGGCAAATACATCCTTCACAGCACCATCAGCATTCCTGAGGAGTTTTTCCCATCGCAGGAACAACACACCTCCCTACTGTATGCCTCTCAAAACAGTACCTCATCCATGAGGAAGCAGGTATGTGTCTCTCTACTGTTTTTCTGCTCTGTTTTTTTTGGCAAAGCTGTGTTCAAACCCGGTGCCAAAAGGACCATTACTTAAATACCATAAACAAGCAACAATGCAGCATATTTGGATAATTAGTTATTTGAAAAAAACATGTTTGCTGTCAATTGGCTTGCAGCAGCTTTGCTGCCAGTTGGCATATTTTCTGGTTACCTAAATACAGAAGTCAGCTGGGTGGCATGTTCTCCTCCTGACCCTGCTTGGCAGCCTTCTACCATGTACTGTACAATGTCTGTAGATATTTTTTTAACTGCAAAAGAAAAATCACAAGATTCACACAGAGCTCTTGAACTGACCATCTGGAGAATGTCTTTCATGAAGACTAAAATTTTTAAATGAGGAAAAAAAAGGTTTTGTCTTTCTTTGATGCAAGTGAAATGACTGAGAGCACTTAGAGTGGCTATAAAGAATAGAATGAGTCACAGATTTACAGAAAAGTCTTATTTTCATCACCATTATCCTTTAAACAGATTTTAAATACACTATGGTCTTTTTAAGTCAAAGCCAAGAGATACCCATTTAGAGGAAACAGATGTTTTATTTAAATATGAGTTCTGTTTATATTCTTTAATAATTCCTATTTCATTCAAAAGAAAGGTAGTCACAGCATTATATCCTGCTCAAAGCTATGTGGATCTACTCTGTACTTTCAATGGTAGAGATTGTTCTGAAATGCGCCCTAACTCTTTTCTTAAGGGAAAAAACGACTTTAAAAAAACCCCCACTATTTTCTCAATAATTGTTTCCAAATAAATATGCAAGATGCAAGATACAGTTCTTCCTTTATAAAGGTAGAACTGGGCTGCAAGGACTTTTCTAGGAGGGTGTGGCAGAGCCCTGTCCAGGCAGGCAGGGAGCTGGTGCCTACAGCAGCACAAGACTTCCAGCTCATTCCGCAGCACATTGCAAGGTGGGTACTCAGCTTCCAGCAGACATGGCTGTGATGGCAAAAGGGGGAAGAAAGTTGTGTGATGATTGAGCTAATTTCCTAAGCACATCTTGTCCTTGAAACTATTATAGACCAGAATCAAAAAGTCCTTTATTAGAGAAAATTCCCAGGAGAAGTCAGAGGTGAATCCAAATTTTGCTTAATGCCTCTCTAGCAGCAAGAAACGGAAATTTTGAGCTTATGTACATTCATTATACAATGGTGGGGTGAAAAGAGTGCATTGTTCTTGAAGTAGGTAAAAATAAAGATGTTCATGCTATGAAACAAAGCATGCTAAAAGAAGAAAGAAGACTCAAAGATGCCTTCAGAGAGCAACATGCTACTTTTAATCCATATATAATGCCTGTGCCTCTATGGGGAGAACATACGCTAGTCTTATTTTGTCTCAAAAGTTTAGGTGGAAGAAAACTTCCACAGTTGGTAAATTTGGAGGAGATTAGATAAGAGGGATGGGGAAAAAGGAAATGCCTTCAGATTCCTAAGAAGCCGATTAGTTCATTAGAGGGTTAAATGAGGCAGGACTTCTCTGCCTGAGCGACAGAAGTCCCAGACCAGTTAATGAAAAAAAAAAAAATCCATCTTAGCTGGCCAGATTATTTTATTCACTTCATCTGACAGTCTTAAATACTGGGATGAAAGATGCTCAGCAGTGCAAAAATCGTGCAGGTGTGGAGAGGTGTACTTAAAGCAAACAAACAGCTTACCTTGCAGCTCATTAACCAGTACCAAGCATTTCAACACGGCTGGGAGAACCAAGTCAATGTCACACAGTTCAATGCTCTGGGTTCTCTGAAATGCTTCAAGAATGAAAGCGAGAACAGAGGCCAAGCGAGGAGGAGGAGCATTCCCTTTGAACTGCAGGTAGTTTTCACTGGAAGACAAAGCAAGCCAGAAAAAGTCTATGATTTGGGAGTTTTCTCCATGTAAGCACCATAGACTTTAAAATAACTGTGATATTTCAGCAGGAGGCCTATTACATAGATTTCTATCTTTATCTAGGCTCAAATAATGGCTTCTATTTGTCTTAGTCTTAGCAATGACTCCCAGTTTGTCAGAGGACAGTGATACCTTCTGACTCTTCTGTTGAGAGGGGAGTGAGAAATATGAGCTATTGTAATTACAGTTAAAAACTCAAGTGTGACTACAAAAGCTAAATACAAAGACAGCTTCATAATATAACTGAATAGAAGGAATTGAGGTTCTAAGATCCTAAACCATCATCTATAATACAGCTGTTACTCAGTTACATTATTTAGCTTTATGTGCTTTTGCAAACTGACAATCCAACTTGAGGTTACAGCGCTGCTGTTACACTGGGACTGTTATTTTATTTTTGTCGACAGTATGTTGCAACAGGACAGCCAGTGACTGATTTTTCTCTGTCAGAATTGACACAAACATCTCCAATATAAAATCTGGCACAAAAATAAAATGTGACCTGTCAATCTGCAACAGCAGCAGATTTTAACATCATGGAGTGTTCCAATTTTAGCACCTAGATTTGTTAATTTTCCACAAAAGAATACAAGAATATGAAGTACTGTTGGCTTGGCACCACAAATTAATGAAATCTGAAGACATAAGTTTGAATTGAAGAATTCAGGGCAGAGGAGCACAGGTGAAAAAGAACACCTTTTTTTATTCATCAGTCTGCAAAAGCACTCCCAGAACCTTCAAAAAAACCTTTTAAGGTATTTAATATTAGGTACTCTTATCTGCTGAAACAAAGCACATTATGTTGACTGAGCAGTGCATAAATTAAAAACCAGCATCCTGATTAAAAACTCAGTAAAGGGTTCTTCTGCAACTTTCAAATGAGATCTGACTTTCAGAGCTCTGGGTACTATTGCAGAGCACTCGTGTGACTTGGCAAATGAAAGCTGTGACACCCACAGTAGTTGTATCATGTGGTCTTACATTAATATTAGTAACTCTGAAACCTTCTCTCCCATTAATTACTCTGAAAATTTCCCACAAATTTTTTTTGGTGTTCTTCCACTAAAGTAGCTCTCTGGCCTGGATAATACAATCCTGATGGTGTGGCTCCCTTTCCTCTGTGCAGCAGCAATACATTCACCAGCTTTCACATGGCAAAGGGGCAAGCAAACTGTACCTATTTTTGTACAGACCCCATGACTGCCTCATGACCACCCAGCAGTTTGTAAAGCGGAGTGCTGCTCAGTTCTAACACATTCTTCCTAGATCACTAAGGAATGTTTCACGTCTTAAAAATCACCAAGTGTCATTACACCTTCAGAACTTTCCACTCTCAATCCCCATGTTCACACATGCATGCACACATTCAAAAAGAACTTTATTAAGACGACGAATTTTGGGTATCCATAAGTTAAAAACACATCAGAACTAAGATTGTGAAATCTTAATTCATTCCCTTAATATGTGATAATACAGGCTTTACTTACAGGATTGCCTATTATATTTACCCAAGATCAACACTCACATTTTTTTTCTGATCAACATGTATACCCATTCTTTAACAAATAAAGATCCAATTACCTTGGATATAAGCCTGTATTTGAGGGGGTTTAAATCCTTTCCCAACATGGACAAAAAGTACAGATTGTTCACTATTCTGCAGTACGTAAAACCAAGCGTCAGCCTCTCAGCAGCAGGAACACAGATTTGTAGCTGCTGTTGACATCATGTGAGTGGTGTCAGTGCAGTGAACAAGCACTGTCTCCCTGTCTTCCATCTTCCCACACCCGTGGTTTTCCATGTCCCTTGGGCAGCTGCCACACCTGTGTATGCCCTGACATAGAGCAACAAGGCCCTCCATGCACAGGTAACTGTGGCAGCTCTAAGCACTACCGCTCTGTGACCCTAAATACAGCCTGAGACACAAACACGATGATGTTTATTGGAGTGTAATTTTTCTAGAAAGTTACTTGCTTTTTATATGACCCCCTGCAATATTTTTTGTTATGGCCTAGGAGCTTTATCCTTAATTAGTCTCTTACAAATCTTTCCAATGTTACTCTCCTGATGTATAAACACTGTCCTTTCTTTGCTCCCTGCCCAGCAACTCACAGGTTCTTCCACACCATCAGCTAACTGAGAAGAAAACAGAGGCATGAGCTCTTTGTGAAATCTGAATCTGAAACCTGAGTAAGTGATGTTTTATATTTCACTGGTCCTTACCTTATGACATACAAAGTGGTCTTCCGGAGCCGGAGCAGCTGGGGGGCTGTGATGGAGCTGCCTAAAGCAGTGAGCAGAGGATGCTGTCCAGCAGCAGGCACAGTTGGGGAGGAAGGGAGAAATCGCCCAAAGTAGTGTCGAATAATGTTCCCAAGGAGCTGATTTAAATAGGCACCCTGTGTTTGGGACTGACAACATATGAAGGACAGGCCCTGTAGAAGAAAATTTTAGAATGAGAGAAATCGAGTAAATTTTTAACAATATGGTTGAATAAATCTTTAAAAACTGTAGGCTAAACACTCACTACATGCTGTGTAAACTGCTGCATACAGAGTAACCACTGCCCGACAAATGAGCACCAGTAATTTGGTGCAGATATGATGGTCCGCAAATGAAGACAGAGTCAGGCAAGGCTTGCAAAGGAGGGAAAAATCTTTTGCTAGACTAATATATTGGAAGATAAGCTTTGGGACATGCAAGCTCCCCTTCAAATTCAAAATAGAACCTTGAAATTTCAGACCTGCAAAAATTTCTGTAAGAAAAGGCTTCTCATTTCTGTTTTCAATCCTGTACATGGTCTAATGAAGTATGTTAGCCAGGTAGGATTTAAGAAGAGATAGATAGAATAAATACCTCATCTGCTTGTAAAGGACCATGTGAAATTCTGGATAAATGATACAGCAGAAAAATGAGCACTTAGAACTGAGCTCCAACAAGAAAAGAGTTGCTCATAGTATGGACAAATTAGGGTAAATTAGGCACCATTTATAAGGGATTTAGAGGAGGTTTTAAACTCTGTTTAAGATAAAGCTAAAACTGCTGTGATTTATCCAATATAAGCTATATTGATCCAGAGAAAAATCTATAATGAAAGTACTTGCCCAGAAAGTGCTTATCTAAACACTACCTGTAGTCATAGAACATATATATATATATATACATATATACCATCCCTGAAAAAAACAGTAGTATTCTTACTGGAATGGGTTGCCATAAGAGGAAGTTAAGATCTTGTTTCCTTCCTCCTCCTTTCATTACTGAGAGGCAAAAGAACAAATCACTAAGAAAAAAATAAAAAGATCCTGTCATCTCCTGTCTCAAGGGTCACAGTCAGCAGCACAAACAGAAGCCTCTTGAAAACTCAGTTTTCACAATAGTTTTGTCCGACAAGAATAATGGTGTAAAACAAGGTCAAGCACGGAGTTCCCCAGACAGCAATTTCAACAGTACTTCAAACTTGCATTAGCATTGCAATCCAGTCTCTAGTTTTGCTAAGAGAACTATCTGTCTGAATACTTATGATTGCTGAGGTAAACTAATGTCCCTAATATAGGAATGAACAATCAAGTCAAGCTTCTTTTGTTCCCCAGCTATGGACAAAGCATATTTCTGTTACTTTTTATACAGAAGTCCCTCCCCAAAATCATTTTCATCTATACCTGTCTGAGTCAACATGACAGAACATTCAGGAAAAAAAAAAAGGCAGGCTGAGGCATAGCTAAGAGTTTTGAAATGGGCACTTCCCATTTTTGGTTCCACAGTAAACAAATAGAGAAAACATGAGATTTCAAGAAATGAGGTGCCTGAAGACTTGCTGTAGGTGGCTCTCTTGAATGCAGATTTGGGTTAAGGGTTTCACTTCACATACTTCTAGGGCCCTTGATAATTTTGGCAAGTCTCAATGATAAAAAACACACTTTCTGAACTGAGGCTTTGATTAAAACTTCAGATTTTCTCCTCCTTTTGGGTACATAGAGCAAATTTTTGTAAGAAAAGCAGCTGCTGCTGGATCAGAATTGTTAAAAACAAGAAGTCTGCTACTTCTTGGCAAGTAGCAGACTCAGAGACACTGTTAGAGATGACAGACTATTTAGTGTGCAAACTTAAGTGTTTGATGTTTTCAGTAAGATATTGCAGCAGGCATAAAGAAGAGTTGCCTGTGCTTTCTGTAGTAAAGCTCCTACAGAAAGACAGAATGTATTCCATAATCCAAATATCAGAACTGGCACTCTTAAGACTCTAGACTGTTTTAACACTAAAAGAAGCCAAACATCTATGACAGTGTATTAATTTATCTGATAAAAGGGACACAAAGAACATCACAACCTTACAGAGGATACCTGCAGGAATACATGAAGGACACAGCACCTCTGAAGAACTAACAATGACAGTTGCTAAAATGAAACAGTTCTTCAAACTGAGGATGAACAAATGATACACGGTATCAAAAACAGAAGACATCAGTTATTAATGAGTAAGAGTTACTGTTTTTAGGAATTATCCTAGAGTTATTTAATATTTGCAATAAAAAGAAAAGAATATTAGAATTTAGATATCTGAAGGAATGCTGACTAATTTTGTAAGTCTAATAATTTCATTTGAAAGTATACCAAAAAACCTAGCCTGATCTTTCATAAAAGCAATTCAATTTTTTGGGTTGAAATAAAGTGATTTGGAAACTGCATCCCAGAAAATTAGAGAAGAATTGGGTTTCTCTCTTGGACAAAAAGGCTTAGTGACTTCAGCTCAACACTGTGTTCTTTATTTTGGACTCCTCTTCCTTACAAAGTGCAGAGAGCAACAGATCTCCACAAAGTCTGACAACACAATATTGCAAGTGGCACAAGGCATAAATTACCAACACTGCACAGTAGCTGCAAATCTCCAGATACAATGGCAAAACATCCTAGGCAGTGCTGCCAAGCAGGTGATTACAAAGTAATCACACAGAAATTTCTTCTTTCTAATCCCACCAGTAATTAACAGAGAGCAAGGAAGCTACCATTCAAATGGGAGAAAAAAGAAATACACATGCTACTGGACTGCAATTCTGGACCAGAGATTTACAGTCAATCACATCAGATCGCCAGGACAATCCCTACAAAGGAGATGGACTTTAAAGGGTTGATAGAGTTGTTTTTGTTTTTTTTTCCTTAACTATGTTCTTTAGCCATCTTCTGAGGTTAAGATTAAAAAAAAAAAAAAAAAACCAAAAAAACATTTTAAGGGGAGCAGAAAAGTATGACATCATCTGCTCCTCATTTTAGCAGAAAGGCAACTGATTCCTGTGTGTGTTTACTGCAGGAACCTTTTGTGGCCAGAGCTGCCTCTTCTGATTTATCTGTATATCTGTAAATCACCCGTGGAGAGCAAAGAACCGATTAGTATGGATTACTGGAACTATTCACTGCAGAAATGCCAAGCTACCTAATGATGACTCACAGTATAAGTCCTGCTGTTGGAATAAATCTGCTGTTCACCAATTAATGTTGTACAATTCCTATTAAATACATATTATAATTCACAAAATGTATTAATAAGCTTGCTCAAATATCGGATCACAGATGTGGCTCATGGGAGGGCTTTTAAGGTCTGATCTCTGACAAATGCTGAGCCTGCACAGGCCCATTAAAATCACTGGAAAGTTTATGTGCCAAGTGCTACTCTGAAGCTCTTTTGCCATTCTCCATATTTAGACAGAAATCAACAAATCTTCTGTATTTGGACAGGATTAACACTGATAAATCAAGCAAAGTGTCTTACCTTCCCTGTCATTATGTATACAATGCGTATTCCATGCACCCACGCTGTATTCTGCAAAGTATATTTAAACAAATATTTCTTCTCCAAAACAAGTTTCTTACACTGCTTCAGTTCTTTTCCATATTACTGGTAAATGAGTACTAAAATTCCTCTAAATCATTCCCCGAGAAATCCATCAAGAGCAATCTTGGACTGAAATTTCCTGTGGTAGATCTTAGCAATCCACTACCACACAAATCAACTCAACTTCTTTTTGCAGTAGGGAAATACCTAAGGTTAAATGCCTCACTATCTCATAATTAGGAACAGTCCCATAAAATTGTAAAATGGCTGCTCATTCATGTTCTTCATGCTTTACTTTCCAAAGTCAGTCATTCAAACAACTCTGAGGGCAATTTTTATACTATATCTCAATAAAATCTTTCTTAGGTCATCAAATATTATCAAAACAGATGATGGACAGTGAAAGAAATAGTATCCAGACAGTAACCCTTTAGGCAAGATAAAAAAACCCCAAAAACAACTAGTTTAAAAGTTGCTAGAGCTAAGCTATTTTGACAAGGCAGCCTCAGTGACTGAGCTGGAAAAAACTGTACAGTGGAGACCAGACCAGCTGCTCAAAACCTGTCAAAAGGCAGAGATGTATAACCCAAAGTTCTATTTAAACACAAACATAACAAGTAAACACAGTCAGTCTGAACTGAGGAGAGAGAAATGCAATATCCAGTCTTAATTAGCACATTTGACAATTATGTGTGCTTGTGCAAAATTAAACAAAGCCTCTAATTTTGATCTGTTAAAACTGTAGGTTTTGGGTGGTGAAGGATGGTGAGATTCAGTCATTGGTTCTGATGAATTGTGGAGTTAGTAATAAACTACACTGTGTGGAGAGAAGGAGCTTTGTATGTTGTCCTAAAAGATGAAAAAATTAATGAATTCTATAGGATTTAATAAAATTACTGCACCAGTGGATATGTGAAATTAACTGCTTATTGACTTATTATTAATTATATAATTAAATTGACTGATTTCAAACCCCTTTAAAACCCACAAAAAGGATCAAGTAAACCACATTAAGAGTAGTTATTAAAAACTCTGGAAAGACAGAAGGTTTTTCAAATCATTGCTAGTAAAACTAAAATGTTTTCTGAGATCTGAAGAAGTTTTTTTGAACAAAGCAGGAGCAGCTGACATGAAAGGAATGGAAGGAGAAGAAAAAAAGACGGAGCCAGGAACTTTTCAGAAAACAAAAGAAGAAAAAAATTTTAAGAAAAGACAGACTGCTGAGTAGAAATTCCATTCAAGGGCTTTTATACTCTGACTATGAATAAAAAACTTGCATGTATAAGAAGATATTTTGCATGGTCTCCAAATTCCTGTTTCTTTATTTTCATGTTACTGCCAAAGGATTAAGTTGTAAGCCGGAGTATTAATATGGCAGATCTACAGAACAAAGTTTGGATAACATTAGGGTGAATCAAGGCTCCTGCATTAAAATACCAGTTCTCTACCTCCACAAATGAGCACCAGGCACAGGGCAGCCACCCAAGGAGGGTCTCATCACACATTTCATCTGTAGTTTAAGTTAGTCAAGTTGAGGTTATTCCCAAAGAATTCTGTTCCTCCACATTTTCTCCCACCACATTTATGTGCTTTCCCTCCCACATATACTGTTTTACCACTTTTCTGATACGCCCATTTGGGTTTTTGGTTTTTGTTTGTTTTGTGAGGCTAGTTACTATTTGATTCAGGTCACAAATCGCTATTCACAGAATCATTAAAGCAACTTAAATGGGAATGCATATTGTGGTGAAAGGGAATGAATTTAGCCTTAAACCAACTGTGAAACAATAAACTGAGATGCCAGGGAGTGCCTAGAATCCATTCAATCTCAAGGGATCTCAGAAGAGCTGGTTTATTTTTGTTTTTACACTAATCTTGAAATATTGTTGAGTGGATTCTAAATAGGAGTTTTTCCACTTTTTCACATAAAAGGGAAGGAAGTATTTTTGAATGAAAGAAGCATTTTTAAGCACTTAAAAATTTTGGATTTACAAAGTTAGAATTAATTTGTAACTACAAAATATTAATAAAATGCAAAAGTCCCATATTGAAACCAGAAAAATAACTCACAAATTCTCCTCTTTTCTCCCCAATACTGTTTATCAAATTAAAGAATTACTTGTTTTCTAGAAGCAGTGTTTGTCTAAAATAAACTATTTGGTCAAACAAGATCATCTAGCATCACTGGAAAGCACATGGACAAGGCAGCAGATTGATGAAGAGTACAAAAGTGAGGTCAGGAAGTCAGAATCTGGCAAATAAAACAGGAAACAAGGGTACACAACACTTGGACTTCAAAACCAACTCAAGTGGTTTCATCTGAAGACTACATCTGTCTGTGTACACTCCAGAGAACCTGGCTCCATGACTCAAATGCCAAATTAGCAAACAGACACTCATGCTCCATGCTAATACCATTGTCCAGATTGCCCTACATGTACACAGCTTCCGAAAACACCTACAGAGCAGCAAAGCAACTCATCGTCTGCACAGCATTATATAAACATATTCACTTCCATATGACATGCCTTCGATCTAAGTGAACTGCTTTTGAAAGGAATAAATCTGAAGGATGTTTACAATGTCACTGCTGCATTGTTTCACAATACAATCCTGCAAAGCAGTGAGTTAAGACTGCAATCAAAATTAGGACTAAGAGAGAAGGGAAAATGATAAGCAAAAGAAATGACAGGATTTGCGACGAAAATATGTCAACTTATTTATTTTCAAAATACAGTCTTTTCTCTTTCTTACCAGCAGAAACTAGTCTCTTTCTACAGCACCAACAAGCCTTACAGAGCTTGAAGAGCACTAGGGAAACTGAGGGAAGAATAGGAGGAATAACGGGTAGGAAAGCTTTAGTCATGTAATCATAAGCAGCAGGAACTCGAGTTAGTAAAACATATTCTCAAAAGAATTAAGATAAACCAGTGGTATGTTATGCAACAGATTTTCTTTTGTTCCTAAAAGCAATGAAAAAAGGGTATCTTGTCTATAACTATCTACAGTTAGGTAAGTCAAAAATGATATAAAATACTTGTTTGCTCTGTCATCCCAACAATTGTCTCACTACATATTATGATTACTTGGTGTTCTGTTTTAGAAATCTCTCACATCAGAGACCAGTGTAACTGGCAGGTTGGCTAAAACATTTCTATACACAGCAATGAGACCAGAAGCTCATCTGTGGAGTGCACCACAGTATAGCTGCCTGCAAAGAGGAAAGCCAAAGGGGTGGCAATCTTTCTTCCACTTCTATAAGAAGAAAAAAACTTCTCTTGCTGCTTCTGTAAATTCTGAAATGCTTGTTCTGACCAGGGAGAAAGAAAACATACTCTGCAATATGAATCTTTTCTGAAGATACATTTGTGTGCTGCTAATAGAGTTGAGGTATTCACCTGGAGATAAAGATGCAGGCTTTCCTGAATGGCAGACAGCAAAGCCACAGGCAGCTCCTTGTCCTGCTGGAGCACACAGTGTGGCAGCAGTAAGCAATCCACAATGCGAAACAAGAGTTGCTGTGCCTTGGAGGTAGCCAGTATCGGTGCACAGAACTTTACCAGGCATCCTGTTGAAAAAACCAAAAAAAACCAACCAAACAAACAAAAAAATCCCTAAGCAATTTCCAGTTAGGAAAAAAATTAAGAAAGCCTAAAGAGGTAATTATGTTAAATTAGATAATCTGAGAGTAGCAAGAGCAACTAAATTGTCTCACTCCCATGTACTCATTCCATGGTATGTATCCCTTTAAAAAATCCCACTCAAAACAACTCAAAAGTCCATTTACAGTTCATCAAAATAAAAGAATAAATTGATTCAACACATTACAATTAGAAGGTTTTAGGAAAGCGAAGCTGCATTAGGAAAAGTACAGCAATGCCAAAGAAAGGATGAGTCTCTTAGCTGCCTGCAGAAAACTTACCAAACTTGATCCATAACCCTATTGCAATCAGCACACATGCACTTAAACATTGACCCTGCTGTGTGCATTCATCCCTTTTACAGAAAAATGCTGCCTTTGCCTTCCCATCACATTTGTCTAACACCACTGTGGCAACACATCAGCAGCTACTCACACAGCAATTTAATGTTAGCAAAACATTAAATATCCTTCAAATTGCATTTAATTTCAGCAGTGTAAGAAGAATGAGGGGCAGCCAACTCCATTAAACCAGCACCATCTTGCCAGGTCTTTGTGGGCTATCCGTTCACAAACAGAGCCTCAGAGAAACATCTTTCTTGTTTTCAGCAGGATTACATATCACTTGCTCAGCTTTGAGCCAGTTTTAAGATTTTTTTTTTGCAAGTCAAAAGAACAAAGAAGTAAAAAGGTGTTGATGTGTAAATACATCAACTTTGAGAAAGATCTTTATTGCAGGCGAGGTGTAATTTTTCTTGAAAAAAAAACTCTATAGTCAGAAGTGTTAATACTCAAAATACACATTAAATAAAACAAGATTCTTATGTAGTAGTTTCCACAGGCATTTTCACCTTTAAATTTAATTAGAGGCAAGAAAAAGTTTGCCGGGTTGAAAATACAGGAATATCGCAAGCAAACATGTGTAAGACTTTGAAAATAACGGAAAATCAAAAGTAGGCTGTTACAAGATCTTATTAATCTATAAAAGTCATTCATTATCATCTCTAAAAAGAATGCAAAACAACATTAATCTTGTGGAATGAAAGAAAACACACTGATCAATCATAGGGAAAGAGAACAATCACCTAACAATACTTCTAATAATGTTGTCTAGGCTTCCTGCTTTGAAAGAAACATGGCCATTCCAGCTAAAAGTACTCCTTCTGTTATCACTGCTGTGATGTATGGGACAGTACAAGACACAATCTGACTACAGACAGGAGGTGTTTAGTTTTGTTAAGTTTCAGGCTTTGTCCTTATAATTTAACAATCCCACAGAATGTGAAGCAGTGATTGAAATACCCTTGAATATTTTTTCTTTTATACCTTCTTTATGTTTCCTTAAATAAAAAGAAAGGACAATTTATCGCACACAACAGTATAATTGAAGATTGTTTCCTACTGCAAAGAACAAAAAGGACAATACCAATCTAAAAAGGAAAATACCAATCTGAAATTACTTTCCAAGGCTCCAACCCACATCTGGATACCTAAAAACATTTAATTTGATATATATCTTGTGTATCAAAGTATGCTGATATTGCAATAGAAAAGTAAAGCATTTTACAAAACTCTAATTCCAGTACATTTGATGCACATTCTGCATCTTGGTCATGCTTTCCCTGTGCTCCCTGTAATCATGATGTAGACTGTGTGTACATTCCACTGTTTTAAGATACATAAAGTTTACTCCATTTTTAAAAGGTAAGTGGGTCAGACTAGCACATTCATTGATAATTAAAGCACTCTTCCTTTTTAATCCTATCAGTGGTTCCACACTTAATGAAAAAATACTAGAATAGCATTTTAGTAAAGTAGAGTGTATGTCAGAGAAGCAGTTCCAAAAAGAAGCAAAGTACATACCTAAGCCAACTTGGCCTAACATAACTCCACCATGTTCCCTGTAGCCTGTCATAATACTGCTTATCACAGAATATCCTGAGTTGGAAGGAACCCACAAGGACCACCAAGTCCAACTCCCAGCCCTGCACAGGACACCTCCAAGAGTCACACCACGTGCCTGAGAGCCTTGCTTCTGTCAGGCTTGGTGCTATGACCACTTTCCTGGGGAACCTGTTAAGTGCTCAGCCAACTTCTGGGTGAAAAACCTTTTCCTAATCTCCCTAAAAAAATAGTTTTAAACTCGACCTTACCCCTCCACATTGGCCCTAACAAAATCTGCCTACAGTTTGCTGAATTCTATGACTCCTTGGCTGCACTTCCATTTCTACCTTAACTATACAATGATTGAAAGAAATCATTTAAATAAGTGATTACTACAGTGTTTTCTCTGGTGAGCCAGGCTATTCCCCGTAGCTTAGATACCTAACACCAAAGCTGCATGTTGTCTCAATCTACATGGTTCAAAACTTGGAATTCTTTCAGAGGGGTGTACACCTACTTTTATGTTCCATAGGAAAACTCAGAGCTCATCACTTTGTTTGAAATATGAGTGGGCAGAGGAAGGAGACAACAAAAGACCTCCTACAAAAAGATCTCATGACTCTCTATGGGAAGAGCAGATCCACTGTGGCATAAATTGCTGTAACTTCACGAACTGCTGTGACATACAACCATCCTCACTACAGCTAAACAGCCAGAAACCAACTCTTGTCACTGTTTCTGGGTTTGTTTAGGTACAACAGGTGGTTTTCAGTAATGAAAGACACAAAAATATTGTACTTTTGAAAATACTGATTTGCAGGGGTAATAAAAGCCCACGAACAAAAACCACAAGGAGGTTAGACATAAGGATCTAGAGAAAATCTGAAAAAATTATTGTCTAACTGTAGCATCTTGGTGACTTTTTTAAAACATTAAATAGTATAGAAAAAATATATATGTGGATTGTATAGAGGGGAAAAATGGTATTAAAAGTTTCATTTACTGATTCCTTAAAACTACTTCCTAAAAGAAAAGAGGTTGTAAAATAATTACCTATGATCCAATATGTAAGCTGCAGACCTTCTGGAGGTCCTTTTGCCTTCAGATAAGGTTTTACATATTTTAATACATCACCTAAATACTCCAGAGTCTTTGCTACCATGGCAGATTTCTCAGGGAGTGTCTGAAGACCACTGTAAGTTCTACCAACAGCCTGAGAAAACAAAAACATTGAAATAAATAAAAATCAATGTACTAAGTCTCTCATGAGATTTTTCTCAGTGATTTCTTTTTCAGCACTCTAAATCTGATACATAGTCTCTTTTCACTAAAATTGTCCCATGAAACTAACACAGGGATAGATGTACAGTACCTTAATGAACTGGACAAGAGCATTTTTTGGGTCTTGCTTGAAAACTGACTCTCCAACATTAGACTTTAAAAGAATGTTTTCTACTTCTGAGAGTTTAAAAATCAGTCTTGTCATTTCAGTCAGCTGCTCCATGTAGGCTTTTCCTGGTTATTACAAGAGAGGACATCAGTAAATACAGTATACAGTGATGCTTTTAGATTTAATTGAGTCCCAAAATGATAAAGTGAAACAGTATTTTAAAATGTCTAAACACAAATATTCAGCAACCAACTGCATCTCTCCAGACAAAGAACGTAAGTCCAAACAAGTAATTTTTCTGACATAGGTTGTAAGAGAATGAAGAGTATTAAATATGGATAACCAAGTACTTAATTGTGCTGATGGGCTTGTTTTTTTTCAAAATCTGTAAAATGTGGATGAGAAACAGTGACTAGAAGATGTGTTCTACAGATAATTAGAACTGCAGTGGTTTTAGAAGAAGTGATGAAATATTACTCTAAGAAAGCAAAATATCTAATATGAAAAAAAGGGGAAAATTAATTGCAGCTAGATTCCACCCCCCCACCCCCCCTTTTTTTCTTTTAGGCCATTCACAGCATGATTTCTGGCTATTTACTTCAGATTTTCACTTTTTTTAGAGCAGTTTCTCCATGGGGGAAAAATAACTTGTCTCCTTGGGAGCAAGTTTTCATTCTTTGCTTCCAAGGAAACAAGCTCTTTTATCTTTGTTTGTGATAAATTTGTCATATGCAGTGCAGGCAAACTATCAATAAATAGCACAAGCAGTGTAAAGAAACACATTTTGTAATTAGGTAAAAGTAAAGGAATACAAACAAAAATACATTTTGTAATTAGCTGAAAATGTTTGCCAGCTTTGCAATATAGCCCCATTACTGCAAACATGAGGGAAATGTGAGCACTTACCAACTGTTCTCTCAGCATCTGTCTTGGCCAAGGCACCACTTGGTTGATCGAGGAACATTTGCAAAACACAGCGAAACCACGAACGTACTGTCAGAGCTTCATAGGATGTGTAGCCCATGCTGGAAAAAGCTTCACACAGTGAACTGCATAGGTGGAAGAGGAAGAAAAAAGGTAAGGAGATCTAATAAAAGTAGGCAGAAAGGTGACAGAGAATCTCATTTAGCTGTAGATGCACATATACACAAGTACATATGTTTTGACTACAGAAAACAGAGGAGAATTCACACAATGGGAAATGCCTTACTCTAACAATGGGTGATTTGACTGTATTATATAAACGGACAATGTACAATGCTGGAAATAGTTTATCTGAATCAGCCTGGA
Source organism: Pardalotus punctatus (assembly GCA_013400915.1). NCBI lineage: Eukaryota > Metazoa > Chordata > Aves > Passeriformes > Pardalotidae > Pardalotus > Pardalotus punctatus. Next base: position 556,495 of record VZTX01019306.1, on the reverse strand, counting down.
ACTTCCTATTGACACTACTGAGGCTGCTCCAGCCTTTCATATAAAGCCAGCCCAGTTGCCCCACGCTACTCTAAAGTCTGCTTAGTTCTAACTACATTAAAGATGGAGAAGAGAAAGTCTGCTTTAGCAAATAAAGATATCCCATGTTCAAAACAGATGAAAAAGAGAAACATAAAAGGGCATCTTGAAGATGAGGAAGGAGACTGTCCTACTTGGCAGTACACTTACAGACATATTCATTTAGGTCTGTATACACACACAAGTATATACATTCCCACACAAACTTGCTATATATACTTTCAGACACTTGCTACCATTCTCCCAGTCAGGTGTCAGACCACAGTCACTCAATGCCCAATCCCTGTACTCTACTGTTCTGTATTCCTGATGTTTTACTTGCCTCACTACCATGAGGAGCCGCTGCAGTGATTTTTCCCAAGCATATCAGCCTCACATCATTAATTCTGCAGAAACTCCTTGCTAAAAGACAGCAGGTGTGTTGTGCACTCTGTTCCCAATTACTATCAAATGAGCTGCATGTGTGCTTCACATTAGTGAAATTTCTTGAAAATAGTTACACCTTTTATTTGAGAGACTTCTTCCCTGGTCACTCCTGGATGCTTCAACTTTAATGAAAAATGCTTGTATTCTTTCTTGATATGTGTACATGTAAATCTACTTACTTACTACTGATTTTTACTCATCTTGCAACAGAATGTCAATGCAAGTCCAAATGGAAACCAAACTGGATTCTGCTTCTCACTAAACATTAATAAAGTTGGGGTTTTTCTGCTTCACTTACTTAAAACCAGTGACAACTGTGTATTTTGTCTGAACATCCCTGCTGAAGTACAATTGACAAAATAAGTAAGGAGAACAAAGGAAAGCAAATAAAATAACATTGAATCCCAGGAGCAAAAGAGAAAAAACAGGATGCCTATGGACTTCATGCTCCTTGCCGTAACACGTAAACAAGTTCAGTCTCATGTAATCTTGATGTACACAGCTAGTCTACTTGGTCCCAAAGGCTCACAAAACCACTTCCTGTTGCAGTCTCACTCCTGTTTCTCTTGCTTGCTGGTAGGTGGGGAACTTAGGCATCTTCCTAGAACTGGAGAGGAATATACCCCTAACCCTTAGAAAGAAAAGAACAATAGCAGTCTGCTAGAAGCATGGCAAGTGGTCCTTTTAAAACAGTGAGCTTACTCACATGCTCAAAGTTATTTTAGACAGGTTATAATTCTATCATGCACTACACAACATGGATCTGGAGAGGAAACTTTAGCCTCTGCTGCAGAAGAAATTCCAATGCTCGTGCATACATTGCCCAAGCTTTGAGGCTATAACAGTATTGTAAACAAAAGAATCTTTTTACTTTTTAACTGAGAATGTTTGGTGTAAAAATTATCAGAGCACAGTAACTGTGAAGCCTTATGATCCCAGCACTCAGATACTTTGATAACTTTTGCTCTATAACTGCCTAAGGTAAGCAAGTACATGTATCATGCTACAAAAAATGTGCTTTCAAAACAACAGTGTTTTGAGTATGACATCTCTATATGTTGCCAAGAATGTCTTACAAGAGGTACTCACTCTCCTTTCACAAGGAATCTGAGCTGGGATAACAATGTATCTGTGTATACATTTTTAACAATATGTCAGATGCTTAATGAATGTTGGTAACAAATACTTATATAACTGCTTTCTATCACCTACTTGAGTATTTACTGGGGGAATTGGTAATTAACTTTAAGCACCTAAACAATACCAAAATTCAAGTTTAGGAATCAAAATGTTTTTCTTGATTTCACCCGAAGACCAACAAAATTCAAAATTATAAAATTTAAACTATAAAAGGAATTTATATGCCTCTTATTTCATTCAGCACATACTAGGTATCTGCAACCTTGAATGAAACTCACCCTGTAAAAATCATAAGAGAAATATAGCAGAGGACTGAACACTCCTTTCCCAAGTTCGAAACTGACACACAAGGAACTAAATTCAACCTCTTCTAACACCTCCCTACAAGAAGGCCATAGCCTCATCTTTGTCAATCACACTTAAATAATCTTTACCATATCCTGATTTGCAGTTACTGTCCTTAGTACACTATGTATCCTAAAAATGTGCAACATTTTTCACTTTAAAATACAGTCCAACACAGAAATATTCCCTCTTTCTCTCTCATTTCTCACCTCCCCTGCTTCCAAAACCTGATTCAGAAGCGGGCAAAGTGGGCAAAAAAAAGAACACCACAAAAACAACCACCACCCATCCATCTTAGGTTCACAGAGGCTTACTTAGTGAAAATAAAATTTCTCAGGTATATAAAAATTTGACTGGATTGACCTGGGCAATCTGGACTAGCTGACCCCCTTTGAGAAGATGTAAAGAATCTGGACCATTTTAATGAAACATTAGAGTCTGCAGCAAGATTTTCCACAAGTCTAAGGAAGGATGAAAAGGTACTGGAAGAACAAGTAGTCGAAATTTTTTACCTATTTTGAATTAGATGACTTAGATATCTTGACACCAGCTGAGGCCACACCATGTCATCCCACCCAAACAACCGCATCATTGACAGAACAGGCTGTGGCTGGAGATCTGATAGGGCTTTGCTGGGTATATCCAAAGCTAAGAGAGTAAAACCTGTTTTTAAAGAGAGAAAAACATGGCACCATGTTAATAATTTCTCAGTATAATCCCCATTCCACAAAAAAGTACTGAAAATTAATTAAAATTAATAATGTGCAGGCTGGAAGTACCAGAAATCTCAGTAAAGACTGAGCAACTGTTCTAACAGAGAGTGTTTGTACCCATGTTAAAAATGTAGTCTCTAACCCAAGCAGTCTGTAAGTCAAGACACATTGACTGCAAAGGAGTTAAAATGGACCCAAAGATATGCAGTTTTAAATTGATTCACAAAACCACAGTTTAAAAATCCTGAAAGCATAGTTTTACCACCTCTGCAATAAAAATCATGTCTTAAAATCTGCTTTTTTGTCTTCTTGACTTCCCTTTCTTACCTCCATCTACTACATCCTGCCCTGTACACTTAAGTATTACTGTGCTTTACAGGGCTGAGTTTTATTTATTTGTTTTGTTCTTATGCACTTCTCACAGTGAGAAACTGTATCTGAAAATAATTCACTCAGTAAAAGCTGGTACCTTTCTTTTTTTTAGAATAGACTATCATGTATCAAAAGTTACCATATAAATGAAGCACTACCGAAAAATTTGCTCTTGAAAAGGATCTCCATATAACAATTGCATATCTAGAAAGTGGGGCAGTACTTGGTGCAGAATTTTGTTAATGAAGCATAACCTTTTGCTGTTTCTATTAGGTCAAGTGTAGAATCTGTATCCAACACTACCAGAATGAAAAGTACAGCACATTCTTAATATTGCAAATGACAAGTGCATTAAAACTCAGAAATTAAATGTAATCTTAAATGCTAAGCAGTTATTAGGTTATAGGAAATGAGAGGTGTCAAATGAGTCTTGGACTGACTTTGGAAGGCAATGATAAAAGGGCTCACTAGTTCCCAAATTCTCCAATTCAAGTTAAACATGATATTAAAATAAATATAAACCTGTATGCATTGATAAACTGACTTTGAATTAGACAGAGAAGGCTGGTTTTCAGAAACAATAAAATTATTTTAATTAACAGTACAGGGACAGACTATCTTAAGCCATGAAGGACTTCCCATTTCGTTATGTGCCTCGGAATAAACAAGAAGGTCATACAGAGTCCCCACTTTGCCTTAGGTGAGGAAACAATTTGTGCCAGCCTTCTTCCAGATGATCACCTCATTTTCTGCAGCATCTGCCCAAACATAGGCTGGGGAGACATGGGAGGCAGAACCGTGATGTGAGGCCCAGGCTGTTTGCCTGGCAGGGGGAGCAGGAGAGCTGTGACAGTTGCTCTCTCTCTCCTCTGGGCTGCAACCTCACAGCAAGAAGCTCAAACAGCGTGGGAAAGGTTTGCCTGTCTCTGTAGTGCTACCTCACACATCTCTATAAAGCAGGTCACAACTGCACTCCCCTCCTCCTCAGAGGAGTTTATAATAGCTTGCTGCTCTTGCTATTTCACTGTGCTAATATAAAATAAAAAAAGCTATGTCACTGTAGGAAATGAATGAAAGTTTTGACATTAACAACCTCTTCCTTTGATTTGTATTGCTGTTTCTCACACGTTTCAGCGGTGTGAGACCACTACTGTTGCACACTGCCTCTTTCATTAATGCTACCTCCTAACTACCACAGAGCTGCTTCAAATGAAGGGTCTTTTAGCTTTTCTATTACCAACTCAGTACTCCTGAGCTTGTAACCTTATCTAATTCATATCATGATGGGAAAAAATATTTTATGTTTCACTCCTCTGAATTTTAGTTAACTGGATACAAGAGTTCATTCTAACTACAGAACACAATGTTAGCTACTGATGTTAAAGATCAAACTGGGATATCTTTCTATTCACTGCCAAGCTGACTCGTTGCATGTGGAGTTCACACACACACATATGGAATGCTGTACTTCAAGATTAAAAGCCTTCACTGTAAAGCAAGACAAATAATTAGAAGGAATTATGAAATAGTTTTATGACCATGAATATAAGGGTTTGACAAAAAGCAACACTCAAGTAAGCAGGCTTTTAAAATTTGCCTTCAAATGAAAAATACTTAAAATTTAGTTTGACTCTCAACCATTATGAACAGTTCAAGACAAATAAACTTCTACAAAAACATGTAAATTCTGGATATAGTGATAAACAATATTCTTATTGATATTGTATAACACTTGCACGTTGATTATAATCTGTGAGTAGTAGTGAAAAACAAGTCAGGCTTCTATAGCTTCAAACTCCTTTGGCATTCTCAGTGTGTTTGTATCCTATTAAGGAATTCAACACTACAATATTTCTTTGTGCCAAAGCATTTAGCACAGATTCTACTTTTTTTTTGCATTTATACATACTTAAGTTCCTACATGGAAGGAGAAACATCCCAAAATATAAATTCCTTGAGAGTTTGTGACCCAGATAATAGCACCAAATCCAGTAGGTCGCAGGGAGGGTTACTGCTAACCTGCAGCTGTATCAGCAAGCTGTGGGGAAGGCGGTGTCTGTGACATTCTCTGGCTCTTCAAGTAGGGAAAGAAATTTCTCCAGAGAGCACTGGCGACAGCAAGGTGGTGCTCTTTAGCCACTAATGGAAGCTGTGCGTCTGGGGCCCTGTTTCCCAGTTGAAGTCCCTGGTTTACACGTTTGTGTACACTCCTAGGGAGAAACAAAAACAATGTTTACGTTCAATAAATGAAAAAGTCACATCTTTTTAAAATGCATTTACAACTACTTTAAACTGTAGAGCCTGAGAACTGAAGGATCATTTTGAGCAATTAAAACCTTTTATGCAAAGGCATTATGCATACCAGTTATTTGATGGATGAATGATGGCATATTAAGCACCATAAAGTTAATGTTAATTACTAATGTCAACCATTAATTATATGCTTTTTAATATGTCAGATCAAAATGAGAAATTGGCAGCTTTAAAATGAATATCTGCATTTTGCAACTGCTAGCATGACAAGCAAGTCTGCTTCCAATCCAAAGCCAGGTGCTTCTTTAAAATTTTTGTCACTAGGATTTTTAGGATAGAGTTGTGTACAGCAAATAATGGCAAATTATTTTGATCAATTGTAAAGCTTCCTTCTGAAATCTACTTCTCACTTGTAAAATCTCACTAGGTACAAATTTAGATAAAAGACTCATTTTATCCTGATGCACTGCAGACAATTAGGTTTGACAGCAATGCCCACAGCTTTGTTAGTACAGTAAAGACAAAAGTTACCACTACACATAACTCCCATCTCCTCCTCAGACAATGTGGCATGAATTCAATAACGCACTCAATTTTCTTTGATTCTTCTAGTACCATTCTTGCTACTTAATCTAATTTGGAAGTTGTGACTTTCTAGAGGTTTAATAGAGATATGTCTGCAGGGAATCAATGTTCTCAGAGAAATGGGGAGGGGGGACATTAATAAATTTGTCTGGTAGAGCAGGATAGGAGGCATTACAGTACCGGGCTGATCAACTAAATAACATGCTTATTAAAAACAATCTGTAGGAACGCACTATCATTCCTGTTCCTATTTATCTTCTGGTCAACCCAATTGAGATTGTGCATTAAAGCACAGGCAGCATTATTACATTTGCTTTATTAAATTCTATAAACAGCACTGTAAAGTCAGAGTCAAGATATTTATAAGATAATGGCAAACTGCAGAGGCATCAAGAATTGCCTTAACACTAACATTTCTAGACTACAATGTTTTTTTCTTAACCGCCATTCTCACAATAGCAACTGTTTCACAAAAATCTTCCCCTAGATCTTTATTTTATGCGTACCCTAATTTGAAATAAACCAAAACAAAAATAGAAAAAACTCCAGCTCCTAGTTCCCTTCTGGGAACAGGGGAAAATTATGAAAGAATTACACAACTCACAGCACTCATTAGGACATCTGAAATGGAATAATTTTAAATAAAGAGTAGGTTGGCTGCAAGGCCTTCCCATACTATGGTTGATATTAGAAGCGCATCTCATTATATCAAATTAGTATCCAAAAATTCTGCCCAACACATAATTTAAAACATAAAACATACTGGCTGTCAAAGGTAACGATACCTTATGCCTGCCTGCAGGCATTCATTAGTTTCAATAGGACAGACAGAGAATTGAGTATCAGCTACTTTTCGAATGGCTACATTTAACAGACAAGGAAAGGTATGCAGCATTAGGAGGAATCAAGGATTTCTTTGAGAGATGGCATGAGTCCAAACACAGCAACAGAAGCCAGGAATTCTAAACCCAACATTTATTCCCTCTGTGGCTTCACATAAATCATACAGCCTTTGTTAGCCTCAGTTTCCCAGCCATGATATTTGGATAGTGAGACAGCTTACCCTTTAAGGATGCTGTGAAAACAATCAATGCTTAGAAACTGAGGATTATATTCAGTATGTCAGTTGGTATTCCTATTTATAAGGCATATTCTCCAAGTCAACATGAACGGAAATAGAAGCGAGATTAGCATAAAAAGTCAAGCAACACTTCTTTGGGAGCGTCCCCTTATTAAAAAAGGACAAAGAAAATGGTGTAGAAATAGTAAGGTCTAGAGGTCAAATGATGAAAAGGTAAAAGCAAGGCTAAAGAAACAAGTAAAAAAATTATTTTTGCCTATTACGAAAAGAAAAAGTTTAACAGTAAAAACAAAGGACTTTTCTGTTCTATTTTGTTAGGGAAGGAGAGCATGATGCCTCATAATGCAGAGAATAAAACTTCTGGGACCAAATTCTGCCCTACTTACATCCAGACTACGCTGTAAAATTGCACAAAGACCTTTTTCTCTCCTCTAAATTGCCTCTCCAAAGACGGGTGCCTTGCATCTCCTTTAGCCATCTATGCAAAGTAGAAGGGTGTACAGACTTCCAAAGTAAGGTAATATATCTCTGTGTCAGTGGAAGGGCAACACATACAAATCAGTATTTATGTTTATTCATAGTAACCTACACAAATGCTTGCAATAAGGTAAATGCTTGGAATCGATGGGGCATCAATATATGTTGCAGCTGATGTAGCCAGCTACTTCTACCAACAAGCCCATTTTTTAACTCTACAAAAATATGAATAAATGCAATTTTACTTTTTATTCAGGTTTCTACATTTTTTCTAACACTGGACAAGCATACCATCAAACATCACTCCATTTAAAAAACTTTATACATTTAATTTTCCATTCTGTTAAGAAATCTGGAACCACCAGTTACCTCATTACATTGGTAATAACTAGGTATGGTTTTTACTTCTTTTAAATAATGAATTTCCCATTTCTGTAAAAAGAAATGTGTTTTTTTTTCTCATTTTGCCATCAGATCAAATAAGCCCTGGGTTTATTAAAGAGGCGAATGTTTGTGCTACCTGAATGAGGATTGTGTGGGATGTGTAGGTATAAGAGTAGCAAACAGGATGACTTTCTATATCCTACACCTAGGGTAAGGAATTGCAACCATTTATCTGAATGCAGATACTGTAATCATAAAATATGCCCTTGCAAGCCTGCATTACTAAGACAGAGCCAAACTTTAGGTCAAGCCAGAACAGTAAAACACAAAATTCATCAGCCTGCCTATATAATGGAAACTTTCAAGTCACTCCTAGTCTATAACCTGCACTGGATGCATATTAGCATCCAGACTTAATGCAATGTCATTTAATTTGATCTACAAGAGTTCAGAACTCCCCAACATGAGAGAAGACCTCTCTTCTACCAGCATTGCCAGGGGCTACCACCCTCAGGGTCTCACAGGCTATGAATACAGATATTGGTTTCTTCACAGACAGTATTCCCAGCTCCTCCACTCCCAGTCCAAGCCAGGCCAGCCACAGCATCTACAAATCTCAGCTGCCCAGTAGAGCCAAGATTAAGATCAAGAAAGTCTTTTTAAAGGACCTGAATGACCTTTTGATGATGAAACAAATAAATAATTAAAACCCACCACCTGAAGGACCAACATGCTTGGATAAAACTAGGGAGATTTTGAAGAGATATATGAGTATTTCTAAAATGGTAAATGGTTTTGATGCATAGAATTTCAACTACAATCATCAGTTATTTCCAGAATAACTCAGGCAAAGTGAAAGGAAGCAAAGCACCATCACAATCAGATTCAAAGAGTCCTAAGTGCTTTGTGCCCTTTGCAAATCAATGGTACTTGCACAATGCTTAAATTCAGAGACTTCCCTTCCAAACATTCTCCCTCTTTTTATATCATTATCAACATAGTTCATGGAATCATAGAATTGTTTCAGTTGGAAGGGACATCAAAGATGACCTCGTTCCCACATCCCTGCCATGGACAGGGACATCTCCCAATAGACCAGGTTGCTCAAAGCCCCATCCAACCTGGCCTTGAACACCTGTGGGACATCCATAATTTTTCTGGGCAACCTCTGCCAGTGTCTCACCACCCTCACAGTTAAGAATTTCTTCCTACTATCTAACCTAAATTTCCTCTCTTTCAGTTTGCACCCATTACTCCTTGTCCTATCACTACAGTTCTTGACACAGAGTCCCTCCCTGACTTCCCTGTAAGCCCCTTGAGATACTGGAGGGCTGCCATGAGGTCTCCATACAACCTTCTCTTCTCCAGACAGAGCAGCCCAAACCTTCTCAGCTTCTCTTCATAGAGGAGGTGCTCCAGTCCTCTTGTCAACTTCATGGCTTTCTCTGGCCTTGCTCCAACAGGTCCATATCTATCCTCTGCTCAGGTCCCCAGATGATGCCATGACTGACAGCTCAACCAGGGCTTGGGAGGTCTGAGGGCAGAGCAGGGCACCGCCTTGTGTTTAGCACAGCCCAGCCTGCCCCTCCCACCAGACACAGACACCAGCATTCCAAGGTGTTTCGAGACATGAAACATCTAATCTCTGATGAGGAGTGCACTCAGCTTTTGGCAACCAAGCAGTATTGCAGAGTTACTTAAAAACTACTCATCTAATTTCACCTTCTTCAAATGCCATAAAACATCAATACTTCTTTAATACCTCCACTGATTTCTTCCTGTCATACCACCAGAACTGTTGTTTCGGTGACCAGAACTGCAAGCAAGGTTTCAGCAGAAGCCACACACATTTCCAGCAGCTAAGTCTATCCAAGATTAAGCTGACAAAGGTCCTTGTGTGCCCTCCATATGCCTTTGAAAATAATCCAGTATGAGTATTCAACTAGTTGACTATTATGCCATTTAATTACATGTTACAGAAAATTGCATCTAGAGCACTTATTTCATTGATCACTATGGATACCAACTCCCATGTTGACAAACTCACTGTTCAATTTCTACTTAGTAATTTGTTCATAGGCATTTATTTACTTGTTGCCTGTGTGTCAAATATGCAGTTAACACCATATACATGTAACATTTCTGGATCATAACCACTTACAATACCCTAAAATATAATAGAAAGTGTAAAGAAAAGCACATTTTTAGAGCGAGTTAAATACTTTTATACAGGAGATTTTTAAACATCAAAAAAGAGAAGCTAGTTTCAGTCTGGACTGTAGTACTGGCATTCACAAAGGCAAAACCAAAATGGTTTCAATGCAGTATCACAGCACTGTGCCAAGATACAAGTAACAAACTGTATGATCCTACCTCTCTTAGAAATGCGGATTCGTGCAAAAGAAATGGATCTGGATTCACAGAAGCAGCACACTAGCTGCATGGTGGTGCAGCTTAGAGAGTGGTGGCAAGTCACAGATGTGGGTTGCAGGCATCACATGGTAAAGGCTTTTGGCATTCTGGTCACCGGTAAATGATTGTGACCACCCAACCTAATGTGTGAAAAGGTGAACGTCCCTTCCCATGGCCCCACTCATGAATGCAGGTGTGCTGGGTGGCAGAGCTCTGCACTGAGCTCCTGGTTATCAGCATGTTTAGTAAGGGCACTGACAGTGTGCTTACAAGAATTTAAATGCTAGAACATCTACTTTATGGCCTCAAAATGCCTAAGCTGGATGCTAAACAGCTAAGGCCTATTAAAACAGCCTTAATGTCTCTGGGCACATGTTTTGGTACCTAGGGAAGTTGGTTGCTTAAAATGGTATCACCTACACACTGTCAGACACTTCCACATTCAGTCTGTTTCAGTGAGACATGCAAGAAGGAAGGTGACTAAATTCTACCCCAGTCTGATTCAAACATCCAAGCCTTCTTTTAAAACTGTTTCTAGGCTCTCTGGGATACAATTTCTTTTTTATATCCCTTTATATAGCACCCAGTATATTGAGACGGGTATGACTGCAGTAGGAACTCTCAAACTGCACAGAATCTTCACCCATCTTTATGGAATTAAAAACTGCATTTCAAAAAGCTAAGCAAGATGAGAAACTTACGACCAAAAAAAAATTTTCCCATCCATTAAAAGAAACATTTGGAAAAAGATCCCACAGTTTATAATGTATGTGTCAGCACTGTGTAAGCCATAATAATAGCATCACCACCATCACAGAGCTGTACTTCTGTACCACGTGTATAAGCAGAACTGGAAAAATCATGACACAGTATTATCAAACATCAACATGCCCCTATTAGTTCAGTATTCATTAAATGATATTTTAGTGTTCTCCCTTCATTTTAATTTGCTTCAACAGACCATGTGTTTAATTGTTTCCTTGAAAAAGGATGCCCGAATAACATGCCTGGTTATGAATGGGTATGACAATTACTGACTGATGCAGTGGAGTAAGGGGGGGCTAAGAAGGGAAGAGGGATATTTCTGAGAACTCTAATATGCAGAATTCTTATCAAATGCTTAAATTCACCCATGGTGCTTAAGTTCTTTATAGCAGACTTGCACACCACCATTAATACCAGTGCTACAGCATGCCTTCATCAGGCACAACATGAAGCATACACCAAATGATGTGTCTTAGATGCTGGATGAGATCCAAAGGGATACAAGGATGTAATGGTAAAAAAGCAGGGCACAAACAGATATCACACCCCTGAATAATAATTCCCAAACTGCTCATTTAGATCACCCTCCTTTGACCAGAAAGTTCCCTAGGTGCCTGCAATTGATCTACTCAAAAGCCTTGAGCTGAGCATCTCACTCACAATCTCTGTCTACTGGGGCCCAGAAATTTGATCATGATTAATCCACACCAAAAAAAAAAAAAAAAAAAAAAAAAAAAAAAAAAAACCAGCAGGTTGCATAAGGTGCAGCAATAGCTACTTGCATTTTCAAACACAGAACACACTTTTTTTAAATGTAACAACCAATGAATCACAGTACCAGAGTGGAGGGCACTTGGGTCCAGTTTTGATACTATGTTGGGACTCAGGCTCTGCTCTTGATTGTGAGTTCTACATAAATTAGTCGGAACTAGTTACTGGATAAAAATGTGAAACCCCAGATCGAGGAATGGAGCCCATGACGCTCTTCTCTCCTAATATTACATACTCACCACTAGGGAGCAGATATTTAGTCATTCCAGCTGCTGTCTGTGATTTAAATGATGACCAAACAACAAAACAAAAACCGAAGACACTTAAGCACACATCTTCAGCAGTGGTGCTCTACAAGTGGTTCCAAACACAGAGACTTCTGTTTTCATTACACTAAATCAGATGTCTCTGGGCCCACCAGACACATGCTGGATTCAATCCTTTAAATTTTCTGTAGGTTAACAGGAGACAAAATCCCAGTGAGGAGGCAAGAGCAGTTTGTTGTACAAGACACACTTGCTGCACGTGCCAAACGAGCTGCTGGCGAGCTGGACCTGTTACTGTAGGTCATCAGACTACTGTGTCTTGGAAGACCCCTACACCACTTGAGAGCAGGACTCTTCCAAGTGCTGTTAACATCTAAGCTTGTCTGAACAGAGCTGTCAGGCAGGCAGATGCCCAGGAGTAAAAGATCAAAAGAGGCTGACATCACCACAATACTGTAGGAAGAAACTGATGCACAGGAAGTTCCACCTGAATATGAGGAAGAACTTTACTGTGCGGATGACCGAGCACTGGCACAGGTTGACCAGAGAGGTTGTAGAGTCTCCTTCACTGGAGATATTCAAGAACTATCTAGACACAATTCTACCATGTGGTCTGGGATGACCCTGCTTGAGCACGGAGGCTGGACCAGATGACCCACTGTGGTTCCTTCCAACCTGACCCATTCTGTGATTTCAATTACAGCAGCTTCTCTGCAAGCCTTAGTTAACCATTGCTAAAAGATACTCTGCCTTCCTCCATCCAAAAATCCTACTCAGACTGTTTTTGGTTTCTTTTCCCCACATGCACATCAGGAATACATTAACCCCCAAACATCTTAAAACATATTTTGCATTGTCTTCCCTTAATTGAAAAAATGCCTTTTAACAAAATAAAAAAGACTACAGATCCTTTCAATTTACCACACATCAATCGCTGCCTGAGTAGAAGCAGATCACATACTCTTTCCTATTGAAGATACAGTAGGTTTAAATAGAGCCATTCCAGTCCTTTCATTGCTGGTATAAATCTTCAAATCTCAGTGGAAGAGCCTAGTATATTCCTATTGTTAGTGAATCATTGACAGAACAGACTATTCAACAGTTAAGAAGATTCTAATGTGACAATTTATATAAGCAGAGTAATTAAAGTATATTAGAAATCCAGATAATCTCTCCCAATCAAACCAATGAAGGGCAGCCCATGGGCATTCAAATTACATATTGCAATTTAGCTCAGGGTCACCTTCCCAAGTTAAATAATATCAACAGAACATGCCTTAAACAAAATGATCCTTACTCATAACTAAACCTATTCAGGAAATTGCATAAAGCTCTTTGAAGATATAAATGTTTTAAGAACAGTTAACCACTTTAAACCACTACTTCTTTCCTTCTAGTGATTTGAAGACTAGGGCCAGATTTCATTTCTCAGACATTACTTGAAATATTCACTAAAACATAGGGAAGAGAGGAGAAAATGTGTCAGATCCCCTCAAACATTATAGTGATGTATGGCAGTAGTATTTTCTCACATTACCTGAGAGGGTGTTAAAACAGATGATGCAAGATGTTAGTAATGAAATAATTATACTACCAACAGATAGGGAATATAGTGCTTATTTCTTTTTTATATTCTCATAAGCATTTATTAAAAAATATTTCTGTGTAAAGTTTTTCATTTGTTTCATGCATCTTCCAGAAATCAGTCTCTCAATCGCACAATTAAAAGCAATTGATTACATTACATTTTGACATAAAATTAAAAGTACATCAAAGCTAGTATATGTAGTTTTCCAACTTCCAAATCTCAGGCTTTTAAGACAGCCATTTTTTCCACAGCAACTTTGAAACAATAATGTGCTATGATATATAACCAGCAAAGTTCTCACTGATTAAACTATTTTCCCAATCAAGGAATCACTAAAACTGGCAAAAGCAGCCATGACCTAATCCCTTTCAAAGTTTCCAAACCAAGTATTCAGAGTAAGGGATGTTAGTTTGTCAAGCTGCAGCATTTCTGAACACAGCTATCCCTTGAACCTTTAATATTCTTTGAGAATTCACCTTCTGGACTTTTAGAAAGAAACAGCACACTGGTGTGACAAAGACTTAAAATCTAGGCATAATTCATATATACTCCTTTACTTTTTTCCTAATGGACGGCAGAAATTGCACAAAGGCCAAAGTGGTACTAGCCTGAATATTCCTGCCCTTCACTGAAGAGCAGTAAAATGTCCCAAGATATCACCTACAGACTTACCAGAGACAGAAGAATAAAAAAAGAGGGTGCTTTAAAACTCATGAAATTACAGGAAGAAATGTGGGTATCCTTTAAAGAGGAAAATGGGCACACAGCAAATGCTGTAGAATTTAAGCAAGAAAGAAAAAAAACCAAAACACACAAATGAAGTGTCAAGCAGAGCCAGTCCTCCCTGCTATATTACACCACTTCTTTTACCACCTTCTTCCTGCAGTGACTTTTACCCCATGCACTTGCAGCAGAAGAGAGACCTGGTACATGCTATGAACAGCCTGTCCTGTCCTTCTGACTCTCATGCAAATTCTCAGTGAGATTTGCAATGACGCAGGCCAAAGAGATGACAATCATGGCATCCAAAGGAATACTGTCATATAAACAATTGCAAGAACTTTCCACTGATTCCTTGAAGAGTCTTACATATATGGAGAAATGGGTCAGCAGTCTACCTGAAAGAATTCCTACTAAATTACAAGGATTTGGAAAAGAACTAGCATATAATATAACAATGGACAAAGAAAAGGATATCAAACTTGGAATTCTTTTCTACTGACTGGATTCCATTTACTTTAAAGACATGCAGTGCAAGCGTCACCAAAATTCTGATTTTATAAGGTGCAATATTGCAGATGGGGCAATTAAGTTCCAATGATTTTTCTATACATTTAACATCAGATTTTAGAGGAAAGCTGTTCATTACTAGGTCTGCATTAATGACAGATAGAAAAAGTGAACATATCTTACATTGCTCCATCAATCTACTGATTCATAGATAATTTATGGATGGGGAACACTAGGAAACGCTTTTCTTAATTACTCCAAAATGTTTTTGTGTATTTCATTTAGAACACAAATATTTTCCAAAAGCATTCACTATTTTGTTAACAATCAAACAGCATAATAGCCCATTAGTTAACCACTAGTTCATTCATTAATAAATTCTTTTACCCATTTTTGAATGGCTAGGCTTGATGAGTATTCCCTGTATAAGCCTAAATGAAGACATGTCCAAGGCAATAGTTGCAAGACCACACTAATAAATAAATTTTAAAAAATCAGAAAAATTATCTGCACATTGAGGGGTTCATCTCCTGATATCAAAGATTCTAATCTTCACTGGGATTGAAAGCGTTAATGCTGTGAATAAAAGGTTTTCAACTGCAACTGAATCATGTGAAGATTATCAATATAGCAGCAATGTACAAAGGTGCTCCAGCAAGGTTACAGAGTTTAATATAATCCCCTCTATAGCTAAGCACAGTAATAGAGAACCCTGCATTCACTGTGACAGCATGTTGTGTGTGCTCAGTAATACTTCTAAAATACACGGGGAGAACAAGAAATCCCCAACATCCTTATTATTCTCAAAGACAAAGTAAAGATATTAACAAGAACAGACACACAACCCTAAAACACAAAGGTACAGAAAAGCCAGACATTCAAAGCTGCAGAATATTACTTAGCACTTTCTCCTTAACCCTTCTCAGTGGGTTTAACAGCATCACTGAAAAGACAAGTTGTTATGATCGCAATTTAAATGCAAGCAACGGAGCTCAAGCTTGCTTTGTCTAGGTCTGCTGGGGGGGAATATTACATCTGCCATAGTCACCCTAGCCAATTTGTGTTAGGGAGCTGTTTTCTTTGCCTAATCACATTTACAAAAGATAAGGTTGCAAGAGCAGCAAAGACAACACAACCTGTGTTAATTCAGTGCACCTAGTTCACATTTCAGTTTGTGGAATACTGTTGGGAAAAACAGACAGCTGATTGGAGTCCAACTGCCATTTTCCTTCATTACCTTCACTGGTGTTCAGCCAAGTTAGCTTCTCCCCTGTACTAAGCAGGCATATGCTAAGATTGCCGTTTCCTTTGTGTCTGTAATGCAAAATACAAACTGGAAGACATGAACACATGAAGTGACCCTTTGCTGTCCTAAAATCTTAAGTCCTAGGAGAGAGTGTCCAGGTACTCATTTCAGCATAAGGGCTCAGCCATTCACAGATCTTAGCCCAGTAGTCTCTCCTAGATTCTGCACTATTCAAGGCACTGGGAGTCATCTTGTTGCTTTGAACAGGTCCATGCTCAGTTCTTTTGAAGAAACAACAGAAAAAGTAAAGAGATAAAAGACATTTAGTTTCCCTAAGCAGACTTGCAGTAGAGGTCAGACTCAGAATTTTTTAATCCTCTGAAAGAACAAAGAGAAAAATAAAGAAAAATAATTAACAAGATGCATTGGAATTAATACTATTCTAGGCTGTTGCAGTTCCCTTTTTTAGTTCACATATACGCAAAAATCCCCACCTAAACCAAATTTAACATTTATAAGTAAGTGACATTTAACAGAACTTAAAATAGCATCATTTCAATTTTTAAAAGCCTTATTTTGAATAGAAATCTTTTGCAACATTACAATTAGTTACATAACAATTAGCTCAAAGTATGGAGACTCCACAATGTCCCTAGACAACCTGTACCAATGCTCATCCACCCTCACAGTAAAAAAAAAAAAAAAGTGTTTGCTGATGTTCAGAAGGACTCATCAGTGCCTCTGGTCTTGTTGCTGGGCATCAGTAAAAGCCTGGCTCTGTCCCCATTGCATCCTCCCATGAGATAGTTCTATTTATTGATAAAATCCCTTGAAGCCTTCTCCTGTCCAGGCTGAACAGTCCTGGCTCTCTCAGCCTCTCCTCACAGAAGAGATGCTCCAGTTCCAAAATCATCTTTGTAGCCCTTCACTGGACTCTTTCCAATATGTCCACATCTTTCTTTTATTGAGTAGCCCAAAATTGGACACAGCACTCCCAGCTGGGGTCTCACGAGTGATAAGTGGAGGGGAAGGATCCCGTCCCTGAATCAGCTTCTAGCTAATGCTCTGCCTACTGCAGCACAGGATACCATCAGGATTGGTGGTGGCAAGGGCACATTTCTTGCTAAAATCCCCAATGGAGGCACATATGGAAACCTTCCACATCATTAGAAAATGACTCATACATGAATATAATTTACAGTGAGAATCAGAATGCCAGATTATCTAAGAAACTGAAATGCTGAAGTGAAAAACAAGTGCTCTTTAAAGTCATGTTACTTAATAAACAGACAAACTACAGATTGCAAATAGGTGTCTTTCATAAAACCCTTCGGTTTGAGCAGAACTTCTAAAATTTATCCTCGAGACATTATGTGTTAAACAGGATTTCCATTTTTTGCCTTTTTTTTTTTTTTTTGGAGGAAAGTGTTGGTTGTGTTTTGTGCATTTTTTACTAAAAGCTTAAGTCATAGAAAAAATCTAAATTGGAATGGACAATGCCAATCTTCAATAAACTAAGGAGAGAAATTCTACAACCTTGGAATTTTGTTCCCATGTTTACCTTGTGAAAATGTTATCCTTATGTCTAATAAAAACTTCCTCACACTCTCAGTCCATTGATTCCTACAACCATACACCTTTGTGATGAGTCTGACTCCATCTTATCTATAATCTCCCTCCCCCCATTAGACTGGTTTACAAATCAATAAAATACCTTCCATCCACCATCTCCCACTCAAATCCTCATTTCCCAAGGATGAAAAACTCAGCTTTCTCTGTCTCCCCTCATAAGGGCATTTGCTCCTGCCCTAAATCATCTTGTTCATCCTCTGCTCAACTGAAATCGGTATTTCAATGTTTTTCTTTTACTGGTAACCCAATATGCTGCTTACTTATACGACACAATTTATTTGAACCATATTCTTGTAGAACACCAGGAGGGCAATGAAATGTAGCTGTCTATAGCTGCTACACAATAGCCCAGCATCAGACACAACAAATTTTCTGAATGTTTACAAGCAAAGTCTTTTTTATCAATTCTTTACTGTCTTTGTTTTGCAAGAAAAATTTCATGAGAAACAATAACTATGTAGTGTGATTGGAATGCCAAGCCATGGTTCTGAAAGGCCAGCACTGAAATCCAGTTTTAGATACAGTAATTTCCAAAGTCTTGCCATTTGCTCTTCCTTGGGACTCTGAGATCAGGATAACAGCAGGTGACAGAGAACTATAATGATGGGACAGGTTCATCTCTTCTGTAAACTATTGTTTACACTTTTAAAATTAATCTTTACACAGTACAGATAGCTGAAATAAAAATTAAAGCCTAAATGTTGATCTTGAACAGGTAATTTCTTACAATTCAGACTCCCAGTGCTGATGGACTCACCACACTGGGGAAGAGACACCCACATACTGTACTAAAGTGTATCTCTCTTGAAGCTCACAGTGTTTCATTCAAACATATCAAAAGAATACTGATCATTTTGGAAGAGCTCACAATTTAAGAAATGTGATGGCAAATTTATGGCTGTGCAAAGATCATTAAAATTCTTCTTAGCCATGCTACAAAAAAAAGTAAAAAAAAAAAATTCAAAGTTCAACAAAGTGTGTAAACCATTCACTGTGGTCAACTTCACCACATCTCAACTGTCTTCCATTATCTAGTACAGCTTTAGGAATGCAGTTTCTCTAACTGAGCATGTCCTCACCCAGGCTCAAGTACCAAGAAACAAACTGGTAAAATTGTTATTCTGGGTGCAGAAATTCAAATGCTGAGTTGGTGCCACCTCAGTTAAAATTTTCTGATTGGATCAGGAGATGTGAAACGGAGTCTGAGGATAATGCACAAAGTCCTGAGGACAGGATCAAAATATTAAATCCCAAATACTGAAAACAAAAAACTAGAAGTACTATTACCCACACTTGTCTCTTCAGACATTCTGAAATAATTTCCAGTGACAGACTTGTCTTACCATTACACCTGTAAGACTGTTGTTATTATCATGCCACTCATTTTTCAGGCAGGAAGCCTGAGAAAATACTCCAAAAATACTCTTAATTTAAAAGAAGACTGTAACAGAGAGAGGAACAGTAGTTCAAATAAAGTTTTCCTTTTCTAAAATGAAACTCTCTTGCTCCAGCTTCTCTAGCTGCCTTTGCAGAAAATCAAAACCTATATGCATATGGATACTCTCTAGCAAGCTGCTGGGAGTCATATACTATAAGTGGTTTAGGAAGATCTTCCTTTCAAGAGAGAAAACAGATTTTGGAAGGCAGGCAAACTTGTACTCAAGATAATGAACTAACTTGTTTCCAAATTCCAAACCAAAGCATTTCATTTCCTTCCTGCAAAATCAGTTTTGTTCTTTGTGGAGTATCTGTTGCAAGAAAGGATGCTGGTCGTGTAATATATCTTTTTAGTGGAGGTGATTACTTTGGGTACAAAGCATCCCCTACTAACATTGTTCCAAACACTGAGTAATACAGACAGTAGAGCTAATCTTCTGTCATCCAGGAAGAATGGCAGCCTTCCTAAACTTACATCATCATCCCCTCTGAAACACACCAAAAATCACTGTTAGAACTGATAGTTTATTAGATCAAAGGTATCATCAACAATGTCAATTCTGCCTGGTAGTGTTAACAGGAAAATGCTTTACAAGTTCCACCACTGGGCATCCATTTAACTTCCAGCACCAGCTAAACTGTAAAACTGTGCACATAATTTATCTGGCGATCTGTGTGTGTGGGAAGCATTATCCAGGCAAAACTTCTCAGTCTGACAAAATGCTTTGATTTGCACTGTTCAGCTGATTGAAAAAACAGACTTTAAGCAATCATCGACAATAGTTTTTATCTTCAAACATGTTAAAGGTAATACTACACAAGAGCAACATATTGCTTGAAGAGCAGAATTGATAGAATACAAGTAAATGGACAATTACTACATTTTAAACTTGTACATATCTTGCCCATTAGGCTTAAGTATTAGTAAAGTTCACATTTATCTTACACATTTTTAGCAATTTCTCCACAAAATACTCCTGATGCTTCCATGGTAACATCTTTGTTTACATATAGCTTAAACAGACATTCATTCCAATTAGGTGAAATAAACAGAAAACAGCCATCTATAATTCCTCAAGTTACTGTCATCTTTTCTTTTAGGTAGCAATCAACAGTCTTCAAATAGTTTCCAGTTTAAGTGGAACTTAAACTGCCACATGCAGTTGATGACAGATAGTTGTGCCGACAAATTCCCTTCCCTGAGTCATGGCAAAACTGATTTAATAACTCCCAATAATATGCACAATATACAGATACACGAATTTAATAATAATTCCAACAATGCAGATTCAATAACATATTGTGTTTCTTTTCTGTGTAAATGTATTGCAACTACTCTGCAAGGCTTCCTAGAGTTTCCAATATTTCTCTATACTATAAAAAACATTTGATTTATAATTATCTGACACATGCTGTAATGCCTTCCAAAAGACTCACCTCAGATAGAAAGTATGCTCAATAAAATATGATTGTATGAAATATTGCATTGTATTTCACATCAAAATAGAAAGGGATGTTGTTTAAAAACTTGCAGCACATAATTTTTTAAAACATTCTGCTTTTATGTGCCTGTTTGTTACTTTTCTTAATTTCTTAAGATGCCCTTGCCTAGTTTGCAACATTGTTTTTTTCATTGAGAAGTAGCTGATAAAGGCATTTTCTGATGTTTTTTACATAAAAACTGCTGCAGTGAAAAACCAGCATGAGCCCTGGGACACCTACCAGCTCCTACTACTCTGCCTCTATGTTCAGCATGTCATGTCCTTGCCATGCAGCATCACTTACCACAGATAGACAATGCATTGTTAATAATGTCAAAAATAACTGTTTGAAGTTTTCTATGCAGCTGCTGAAAGAATTCAGAGACACCTTCAAGACACAGAGAGTTAAATGTTGAAGCTGTTTTTCCTAGTTTGCTCTTCAAAACCCTAAACTGAAAAATCCCTTGAGTGAAAAGTCAGAGAAAGGCTACCATCCCTTCTAGGGTTAAAAGATGCTTTTGTAAGATTTTTAGGTCAGATTAACCTTTTGCTCACAATAGGGCTGGTTATTGGTTTTATTTTTTACTGTCTTTAACACAGGTAAAAAAATCAATATGAAGCGAGACAAAGGGCTCTGGAGGCCCTGGCTGCACCAGCTTTTGGTTTGGCTCATACACAATCCTACAACATGCTGAGGCTGGGAAGGATTAGCCTGCTTGTGTTGAGTAAACCGATGATACTCAATAAACAGTTTCTGTTGTAAACCCCTTAGGACGTGCAAAGCCACACTAGTTGGCATTAGACCAGATAAGCTGCCGAACCAGCTGTAATCTCATTTAGACCTGAGCTGATCCTCCTGTCCTTTCATTCCACAGGATCAAAGCAAACCACTGAGGAGGCAGCTGTATTATAGCAGCAGTGCTTGCTGGATGCGGCAAACATTTCATAAATTCCTCTCCTTGAAGCAAGGCTGCACATAATCTACCCAGAGCCAGTTCAATCAATGGATTTCTGAATTCATTAGTCTTATTATTACAGGATAACTGTTTTCTCCACATAGTGTGGTAGCTGTTCCAAGCCAACTTTGCAAAACAGCTCTTATTGCTGACCATTTCTTTCTGGTAATGTGCCTTTGCATTTTTGCAGTGCCACATGAAAATGATTTAAATCACTTCAATGCAGTATTTTTTTAAAGACTAGAAATAAAACCAATTCACGAATATTCAAGTAGGAAGCCTTGAAATATAGTACATTCTTCCAAGCATAATTACTGGCTACCTGTTTGAATGCTTCCATGCATCAGTAATAATGACCAGTGTTTTCTGAGCTCAAATGATAACAGCAAAAGCAGAGATTATATCACTGTAGCAGCAAAAATACAGACAAAAAAATACAAGGAGTAATTCTAAGAAAAAGATTTCTATTTGCCTCTTACTCTTTTTGTGTTCTCTGGAATTAAAAAGAAGAAATATTTTCACTGTTGAAGAAATGAATAGCACAACTTAAGAAAACCAGAAAACCACATAAGCAACAAGTCTTTTTAAACTAAGCAAAAATGAAAACCATGACACTGGATCAAATAAGACTAGAGCGTGCAACATTCGATTTCTGTACCACATTTGGAGTTTTCACACCAGTTGCAATTATAGATAAAAAACGTTATAGTATAACCTTAGCGTTTTAGAAGAACAGAAACTATAATTCAGAAAATACATTAAATGATCAATTTCCCACCAGTGAAGTCTGCAATATAGCACATATTCATAGATAAAGTAAAATTAGATTTGTTATTTACATTGGAATAAGGAGAATATTATTAAAAATATTTTTGGTCTTTAATTGCAAATTACATTTATAATTAATGTAAAAACTTAAGTTTTCTGATACAGCTGCATTGGAAAAAAAAAAAAGAAAAAGGATATAATAAGAATTATGCACCAGATAAGCAATTTTTTTAGATCATATACAAATAACATTATTGATTCTTGGATCACCCCCTGAGGAATGAGTAGTAGCCAGAGAACTAAGTTTGGTCTGAAAAATAGCAAAGCCCGGGTAACCCTTACAGTTAAGGTAAAAATAGCAGTATTTATGACTTACTGTTATTTGCAGCCACTATAAATATGCAATGCATTCATGCACAAACTGAAAAGTCAGGAAGACCCCTCACAGAGAACTGTTCTGAGTTTATAGAGCACAAGATCTGTATCATCCTTGCAGGCACACTCTACCCTACACTGCACAGAGCTATTGAACCTCTGTATCTGGCTGCTCATGTTTTTGTAAGAGTATAAAAAAAAGTCCATGTAACAAAAAGCTTCAATGACGTACAATAAAAATCAAAGTTTAACACATGAAAATGATTTTAACAGATTATAGAGAGATGTTTAGTATGAAACTTTTTCAAGCACTACAGCACAGATGTGCTAGAACATGTCACAGGCGGCTGGCAAAGATGCACAAAAGGTATTTGCACCTATCATCTACAGATGTGTAAAAAACTCACCACACATCTCTTCCTCAATCACTTAGAAACCATCTGATGTGCTAGTTAATGATTCCCCTCTCTCCACTTCATTCTTCAGACATAAAGGGGTCCCATTTAACATAATCACTTAATAACAGCAAAGTGATGGGTATCAGAACCCTAATTCTTCTAATATTTGCAAAATCCAGCTCTTTGTAATAATAATAACACCATGATAGCAAACTGTAAAACTGTGTAATTATACTTTAATTGTATTGTGAGGCATGCATTAATCACAAAGTTTAAGTACCAAGGATGGAATTATAATAATTCTGTAAAACAAATTTAAGCTAGCTAAGTAGGTCAGAACCACTAGCATGCAACAGGAGACCTCTGGGAATTTATCAGTTAATGGCTATTTATGTGCAAATGAGTGCCCTCCAACCCTCCCAAATCCTGTGTAGCTGAAGGGTATTTCTGTTAACCAGGAGCATGCTTAACTGCTGAGGCATAAATTAAACCATTTATTGGAATGATTTTAATTCTTCTCTCCCCCCACCCACTCTTACTACTCCCCTCCACCCTCACTAGCAGCACAATTTACAGTATTAATTTACATGGAGATAGGATTGCTGAAGAGTTTTCAGAAATTACTCTATTTCAAGAAAGAGCAGGAAAAAGAGAGAGAACAGAAAAAAAAAAAAA